>VUQG01045967.1:5507-16454 GCA_015106755.1 Etia nguti
CCAAATCACAACAACAGTTGCCTCAAGGCGCTTTATATTGTAAGACCCTACAATAATACAAAGAAAACCCCCTATGAGCAAGTGCTTTGGTGACAGTGGGAAGGAAAAAAATCCCTTTTAACAGGAAGAAACCTCCAACAGAACTAGGCTCAGGGTGGGGCAGCCATCTACTGCGGAAGAGAGCCAGAGATTAATAATAACTACTGATTCAATGCAGAGAGGTGTATAAAGGCAAAATGAGTGAAAATGGTGACTGAAAAAGAAACATCCAATGCATCATTATTAGATTATTTGAATTTCTTTAATATAAGAAAAAGACAGATTATACAAGGTGAACGATTATTAAATTGTTCTTGTTGAACTTCTAATTGTTTCTGGAGCATTTTCAGTATTACCAGAACTCAACCAGTGCTCTTTTCTCTTTTTGCTTTTGTTTGCAGCAGATATAAACATAGACTGTGATGGTTTAAAGTTGGAAGGGATGAAAACAAGCTCTTTCAGTGATACCTTCTCTGATCATAAAAAATCCTTTTGCTACTTTCTACTACCACAAACCCATCTTAAGAATTTCTTTACTTAAAATTGACCGATTGTTTATTAGCTGCACCCTACATCAATATAACAATATCTAACAGCGGCCCTCCAGGCATAAATCTAATCAGTACTTTGCCAATGCAACTTTGCTTTCCTCTTCTTTCATTTCCTTATAAACTCTGGTGCTACACTGCCTGCAGCCTTACATTATGTGTACACAGTGAAAGAAACCTTGTGATAAACACTATAGGCTCTCATATGATGTTTGGTTAAATATGGTCTGTACTACAACTCGAGACAAGAAAACGTTTGCTGTTTACCAATGAGGTGATGGAGTTCGCTCTGATATTGTTTGTACCTAACCCTCTGCACAGGGAATCGATGTTGTCTGGCAGAGTGAACGTCTCATGGATGAAGTGCTGATGTAATGTGTGGAACTGTGCCATGATTTAACAAGCCTTAGATGACCCGTGTGGAAAAACGACCACTTGTGCCCTTATTTGGCACCCATTCCCATACTAATGATGTACACTGAAGAAGTTTACTGTTGAGCCTGTAATATACAATTACTGCCCAAATGTGCGAGTTTTGTATGTATAAACTATGAGTATATCTAGCTGAGAATTGGAGGGATATTACACTGCAATAGGGTGTTGACATAGCAGTGTGTGGTAGGCCCACCTAAGCAAGGCCTGCTTTCTGCTTCTTTCTGACGCTAATAGGGACGATAATTTACCAAATCATGTTGTACTGGACTTCTTGAAACTGGCAGAAACTTATTAGAAAAACTGTTTTCTGAGTCGGCAGACAAAAGAGCTAAACTTTTGCTTTTCCATTCCTTTCTGTAAAATCCAACTTTTTTTGAGAGGGACATGAGGAGTCACACTTCACTGACCATTAGAAAGGGTTAAGTCGCTTCCACAATGAGAAACCACACATTTCCCAGTCTCTGTAACAAAATGTATTTGTGGATTTTAAGGAAAAAAGACACATGAACTAGGAGCTGTCGCACCTGTGGGACTGTTTACTATACATCCACACATACAGCATAGTGGATTACATGTACCAAAATGTTTAATCCCAACTTATTGACGTGTTCTTTACTGAACTTTTTCCATATCCCACCCTCCCTGGGAAGAGGGAGGGTGGGAATTAATTAATGAGGACACAAGGGGGTATTTAGGTCACAAGGTGATCTGAGAGAAGAGAACAAGGGGTTAATAAGTGGCCCTCGCCTCAATCAATACATCACAGGGAAGAAAGTGAAAGGCCAAAAGATGGGGTGAATGAGTACAAGCTTCCTGAAAGTTACAGTCTCTTGACAGAAAGGCAAGGCTGACAGAGAACAAGAAGAGTCACAGCACTGGTGTGTTGGTGGACAATGACCTCGTCCTGAGCGGATTACTGTGACAGTTAGTGAGAGATTTGGAGAACCGTTTATGGAAAAAAGGGGACATTTCTAACCTCAAACAGAGGGGCAGGTTGATTAATAGAAGGTCAAACACTGACATACTCTTTATCTCTCAGATTGCCGCTCCAGCCATCTATTTTCTCCCTCTGGTTTCATTGACTCCCCTTCTTCTTCCCCCTCCTGTACGGTTTTGAGAAAATGGGGACAAAAAGGACCTAAACAGGTAAGTGGGTCACACCTTTTGTTGCAGTAGTGAAAGTACATCTGTGACGTGTTAATGCAAAAATAGACTGTCAACACACAGAAAGGTTCCCTACGTACACAGAAGTGTATCAGCAGGCCTTCCTAGACAGAAATAAAATCTCACACAGTTAGTAGAATTCCTAAAATAACCAGTGGAATAATAGAAATTTAACTATCCTTTTTATTTCTGAGAAGTGAAATGATAAACTAAACAGCCAACCCCCACTGGAGCTGCAGTGTGTATTTGGTATTAGTACATACAACATCTAATTTTCTTCTTATCGCTCTGTCGTGTACTTGCCTGCAACAGTGATCCACTGATTTTGGCAGATTAAGAATTAGACCAAAAAAAGGCAAAGTCTAGTGATAACAAACAACTTCTAAATTGCTGGACCAGCTGAACCCCAAGCTGATGAACCAAGCTTTTAGGTCAGGAATATATGTAAGTATTAACTTTCATAACACAGCACAAGGGTATTTGTTATAAATGTGCAAATATTCATGCAAAATAAGATGATAAATTGGTCATCTAGATATTCATTAGTTGCGAGGCTTTTCTTCATTTATTACTAAAATATGTGCCAATGAAAGACATGAAGAACTGGACAGATCAATAGAGCTGACTTTAAAAGGTTTAACTTCCACAAACTGTAACTAAAATTCTAATTACTGAGAAGGAGAGTGTGTAAAATAAGCAGTGAGCATGTCATTAGTTTCCGAATTCTAAGGTCATGGCATGTACAAAAGACAAAAGTTTTAATGTCAGTGACAGGACGTTTGATGAATATGTAATCAGTTATTAACTGTATTATTCATGAATGTTGTGCTGATTAATCAATTATTTAATTTCAGTTTAAATTCTAACTATATTTACTGAGCTATAAAATAGTTAATGGGGTATGTCAATTTCTGGGCTCTTCCAAAGCCCACACCACCAATAAATGAACCTGTTGATTGCACAGAGCGCAATACAATTTATATTTGATGTAACCACTATTAGCTTTGGTAAAAACACCAGTTCTACTAAGTATACTTGCATACAGTTTTTCAAGACTCTTGGCAATTCCTTCCAAAGCTCTTGGAGAACTCATCACAGTTCATGCCTCTCATGTAATCCCAGATGTACTCTATGATTTTGACATCCAGGCTCTGTGGGAGACACGCCATCTGCTGCGAGACTCCTTGTTCTTCTTGTGGCTGAAGTAAGAACTTCATGACTGTGGATTATGTTTAGGGTATGTGTCAGGTTGGATGGATTGAATTATGAATATGGCATCCTTTTTTATTGAATTTAGGTTTTAATTTTCAGTGTCTAAAAATGCTTGCTAGCAAAAACAAAGTGGTGTAATAACTGACGATTTTAGGGTTGAAGACTGTATTAGGAAGTATTCTAACTTCCCCTTCTCACATTGTAATTCCGGGTTAGTTAGTAATTAGTTGTTATTTAATAAAAACTAGTATAATTAGTTTGTTTTTAAAACCTCCACTTGTTCTCCACTTGTTTCACTTGTTTTAATCCCCTTTGTTCTGCTGTACCCAAGGGTAATAATTTTTATGTGCTGAAAATTAAACCCTAATTAAACCATAACTCAAAATTTCATGGTAAATGTTGGAATTTCATGATAAGTGTATTATAATATGAAGTGAACGTTTTAGTAAAACGTGATCATATGGTCATTACTTCTGCTTCTTCCCTCTACCTCTCATGTTGTGGATGACTTAGATATACTGCTTGGGAAAGGTTCATACAACTGGTTGCTGCAGGCTGACAGATCTGTGAACTGGAGGGTGGAAAAGTAGCTGCAGAGTTTCAAATCTCCTCTGGCATTAACATCAGCACAAAAACTGTTAGCCAAGTGCTTCATGCTATAGGTTTACATGGCTGAGCAGCTACTATAGGTATAATGAGTAGTGGCCTGGTACTGTTGTCCAAATAAAAGTCTATTAAAGTCTAGACAACGTGTTTAAATTCTCAGATATGAGAAGCTTTATATGCAATTTTAATTTAAATATTCACAGAAAAGATGGTGAAATGTTACTGAAGCACTCCTGAATCTAACTGTGTCACCTTGAACGACTCTCTTATCCAGTCCATTATACCTCTTAGATGGCTTCACAATGCTGAGAAAAAATTGGAAACTCTTTCTCGCGCGCACACACGCACACACACACTGATGACTGAGTCACACATTCTGTCACCTGCCACAGATTAGTTGATTTCCAGTGACAAAATGTGTGTGAAATTTGCAGCCCACTTGTAAGAATTTAATTGTTAGTTAGCATGTCTGAAATAGTTCTCTTGCAGAGGAAATGAGATTAGTTGCAACTGGTGAAAAAGGATGCACAAAATTGGGCAAAAACAAGAAAACATCACTGTACCTTACTGCAATGGAAAAGCAATGGCAAAGATTAAGGAGAGGTTGAACCTGATAAGGACAAAAACTAAGGATCATTTATGAATAGAAATTATATTTATTTGTCTGTTTATTTATTTATTTATGTCCTCCTGTGGCAACTATTGATTTGTCTTATTTAAAGTCAACATTGTTTAATAAAGTATTAAACATTTTTGAGCGAAAGCATAAGATACAGAAAAAAACAAATTGTCCTCATATGAGAATACGAAGTCTCAAAAAGGTAAAAGGACTCCCCGTCAAAGTTGTTAAAGAAATGTAAAAAATGGAGAAAACAACTTTTAAGTTGAGACTGCAAAGTCATTGAAGTGATAATTACTTCAGACTGTGATCAAGGAGGCATGAAGCAAAGTGTTTCATCAGAGTACAACTGAAATGTCCAGCCTGCACCCCGGTACAATGTGTAATTACAACATAAGAAGCGAGGTTAGAATACTCTAACACAGCATCCATAAATAATAATGTAAGATGGACATTTTTTCTTTTCCTTTCTTTTCGTGAGAATCCAAAGACTCTGTGGCACTTTAAAAAAAATACCCACTGGGTAACTACTTACAAAACTACTTGCTATGTGACTCATTTTCCCTTTCCTTTAAATCTTCCAAATGTTACCTCAATGTTCTATTGCATTTACTATTCAAGCTTTGTTAAAAACTGCTAACCACTGGAAATTATACTATTATTCTGAAGAATTACATTGTAAATATTGGGAAATTATACCATAAGTCTGTATTATGAAGTGCCACCAAATTATAAATAAATAAATAACAGTTTGTCTGGTTATTTTCGTCAAATGAATACAAAGAAGAAAAAAAACACTAGCCCGATTACAGTAACTAAAGTTATGTTTGTTACACACACTAAACAACACAGAGCTTTTAAAATAAAGATCCTGAAATCTTTTGTTTTTATCACTGACTGAAATTAATACAAGATTAAAAAATTAAACTACTAATTAAAAATGAGACTACATAAAAATTCCATCCATCGATTCTCTTCTGGTTATCCTTATCAGGATAGGGTGAGAGGCGGAGTACACCCTTGACAGGTCGCCAATCTGACGCAGGGCTAACACAGAGAGGTAGACGTCCATTCACACTTACATTCACACCTATGGGCAATGTAGAATCACCAATTACCAGTTAACCTGATCCCACTCAGGACTTCACAAACTCAGGACCTTCTAACCAAGATGCCACCAATTAATACAACACTTTGATTAAACTTTGAATGGTAGTGACCAGGATTTACTCCTGCAGACTAGATAAAACTGACCAATGGAATTAATTTCGTTGCAATCATGGAAAATACAAAGCTGGAACGATCAAATGAGTCAAAAATGATCTTTTATTCGTGCACAAAGCTGTTCTGTTTTTGCAAATAACAACAAAAAACAACTTTGACACAAGGCTTTGTTCATTTATTTTTTTATTTATTTTTGGCCACGCGATTTGTTTGGCTTTGAAAGGAAGCTGCAGGCAGGAGAACTATGTTTATAAAAAATGAACAAGCAGCAAACAAGTGACAAGCCATTAAGCCATTACTCTAATTACTTTCATGCAAAATTTGTCACCAGTAATCAAAGATTTTTAATCATAGATCAATAGACATTAATATGCCCATTTAAGTCTCACCAAAACTAATATGAGACAATCACAATCAACTTGCAGAAAGGAAAGTGCAAAGAAGAATAACATCAACTTTTGGCAAATTGTGTGCACCTGCGTGAGAACGTAGGTCCCGTGTGTTGTATATGTGCGATATGTTAACAGGCACAAAACATCCGAGGTCAGGATGAAAAAGATACACAGTCACAGCTGCTGGTTGATGCAGCATAAGGTCTGAGCAGAGCTGCTGCTTCTCTCAGTTCTGCCAGGCTAATAATATCCTGCTGAAGCTGCTGATTAGGAACACGAGGTGAGAGTACCTCACTGTCCACGCACGTCAGCGAGGTTTGCAGATTCTAAAAGAAGAAGAACTTTTCCCCAGATAGAAACACAGCCATGGGTTTTAAGTATCCTCGGCACAATAAAAAGAACTCCCACGCATTTGCTAAAGTCGAAAAAGCAAGTGCAGAAAGCAGTGACGTTAATAATGTATTTTTACAGTGTTTTTTATACTGTAGCTGCTCACCGCTGTAAGTTGAAAATACTTAGGTCTTGAAACATGTGCTCTGACGTCATGACCACCATGGAGAAGTTTAAAAGAGAGGCTATTATGTTCTCTCTTTTTTTTCCATGAGGATTTGTTTTTATAGTACGGATCACGTTTTTTGTACTAATCTTGGACTGATGGCAAAGAATCCCTGGCAGATCTGTAGTCCATTGTGTTATAACCTCAGAATAATAATGCTCGGAAATTCAGGTGCCACTTTTAGGACGTTTACTGACCACTTTTAGAAACATCCACAGCTAGTCACAACACATACAGGAAACTGTTTCCCACATAACATTCCGACAGGGAAAACCCTGAAAAGCCTCTGAAAGTTCCGGGGTGCAATGCCCCCAAACATACATCAGCACATAATTTAGACTGTCTGAACAGAAATCATAGGAAACACATCTAAAAGCATCATACATATATCATCAGTCCACCCTCTGTTCTTTCTGTGAATTAATCAGGCCACCAAACTAACCACGAACTGTGAATTCAACAAGTAAAGGCACAGAAATGGGGAGGCGTACATTATAGTGATTGGACTGGAAAAGATATATGAAAAAAGCAGGAAGTGACTAATGTGGAAAAAAACAAAAAACTTAAAAGTTTTTGCTCCATTAGGAAGAAATGTTATTAACTCCCAGATTCAAAATGTCACATCCAGTATTGCATCCATTATTTTATACATGCTCACTATCACTGAATGTGGCTTTAAAGAACAAAGCAAGCACAGGTACTGCATTATTGTCCTTCTCCACAAGCCTGGTGTGTGTATCAGCGTTGGGGTCTGCAGCAGTGCATCGTCTGTCAACACCAGGGTCTCCCGTAGCTCAAGGACCCAGCTTACCCATGACTACTCATTTGTCACTTCCCTCTTTCTCTGATAGCTTGCAGGTTCATTGAAGCTCCAGACGGGGCTCTCATCATGAGCTACCTCTCCTCTTTGTTTTAGTTATGAACTTGCATAGCTCTTTCTCATTGGATTTTACACTGCTTCCTGCTTTCATCACTGGAAACTGCCATATAAGATGTTTTAATCTCATTCACTAAGTACCCCCGGTCTTCCCCTTTTTATTTGTACCTGTGTCAAACCTTAAATGCCATCGTAGGTTTGACACAGGAAAACCTTCCTTCATGCAATAGTCTGTCACCTATTGTTTGCCATCTCAGAAAGATCTGAGACATTTTGCCAGGTCTGCCCTCTGAGGCATTAGGCCACAGTGAGTGAGAAACCCAGTCAGGAAGTAATGACCTTTTCTCCGCTGAGCAACGGGAAAGAGCAGAGAGCTGGGAAACAAAGGGGTTTAATCGGATCAATGTGCCCTTTGTCATCTCGCTGTCTGTTCTGTCAGTCTGTGTGTCTGTCTACCCATTTGTTGTTTGTTGGCTGAGTGTTTATATTTGCTCTGCATAATTCATCTGCCTATCTGCTGGCTGTCTGTCTGCCCGTCTTTCATTTTACTTGATCTGTTTTGCTTGTGAAACCAGAACTGTCAAGGCAGCCCCATTTCTACGGTATCTTAAAATGGTTTTGGTATCTCTGCTCTGAAATGAGTCAACAAACATATAGCGTTGTGCAAAGGTTTTAAGGATTTTAAATGGTTAGAATCACATCCGTCACATAATTCCACCAGGGAAATGTTATTTTCAGATGTATTCTGCAATGTGATAATGACCCTGTACATAGAGCCAGAACCCAGCAACAGATGGTGTGGCCCTTTAACTAACAGAACTGTTGCTGTTTTAAAGGCACAGGGTAAACTCACCGAGTACTGATTTGATTTCCTATTTTCAGTAAAATCTTCACTGCAGTTTATGTGAAGTGTCTACAACAAGAGTAGCAACTCTGTGAAGCTGCTTTGACCTTATACTACTGTCAACATGCTCAGAATCGCAATGAAATATCTAACGTTTGCTAATTAAGACACAAATATTTAATTTGGCCTGATAATGGTGCTCAATTAATAAAAATCAGAGGCTCATTATAGCTGTTGCAGTTCGGGCTAAGGGGATGCTTATTTACACTCACTGCCCTCTTCATTAGCTGCTTGTTAACGCAAATATCTTATCAGCCAATCACATGTCAGCAACTCAGTACATTTAGTCAAGATGATGTGATGAAATTTCAAACTGAGCATCGGAATAGGGAAGAATGGTGCTTTCAGTGGCTCTGCATGTGGTGTGGCTGTTTGTGTCTGAGTGACTAGTTTTAGTGTTTCAACTGATCAGCTGTGATTTTTCTACAAAACCACCTCAAATCTTTACAGAAAATGGTCTGAAAAAGAGAAAATATCCAAAGGATGGGTGTTCTCTGAGAGAAAACACCTTGTTGATGCCAGAGGTCTGAGGAAAGTGGCCAGGCTGCTTCAAGCTGATAGGAATGCAACGGTAACTTAATGTTCATGTTGAACCTTCAAGCAGATGGGCTACAGAAGCATAAGACCCCACCGGGTGCCTTTCCTATGAGCTAAGAACAGAAAACCGAGGCTGCACCAAAATTGGACCATTGAAAACTGAAAAGAATCTTGTTTTCTACTTCAAACACTTGCATGGTAAGGTCAGAATTTGATATAATTAAAATGAAAATATGAATCCATTCTGCCTCATATCAAAGATTGAGGCTGCCGGAGGCAATGGGGGATATTTATTTGGCACAGTCTGGGTCCCTCAGTACGAAGCCAGAGCCTGCCTGACTACCCTGCTTACAGCAGGATAACACGCCATGTCACAAAGCTCATATCATTTCATGCTGTTGCCTTGAACCTGACAATTAGTTCACTGTACTCTCATGGGTACCTTTGGGATGTGGTGGACTGGAGAGTCACATCATGAATGTCAACATATCTGCAGCAACTGTGTGATGATATCATGCCAACATGGACCAAAAGGTCTGAGGAATGTTTCCATCTGAATCTGCCACAAAGAGTTGAGGCACCTTGCTAGTGTGGTGAGTCCATCTAGCATCAGTTTGCTTAAATTAAAAAATGTCAATCTAATGGTGGCACCACTGAAAAACTTTTTAAAACTAAGTTGTAAGGCTTCACACCCCATGACAGACTGGCAACCTGCCCAGGGTGTACCCTGCCTCTTGTCCAATGACAGGTGGGAAAGGCTGGATCAACTGATGTAACATGATAAAAGACACTGTTTTTAAAATATTTTTTTCCTTTTCTACAAAGTAACACAGTAAAAACATTGCTGTGGTCAGTGCATGCTTTATCTACTACAAATATATCCAGTTTTTGCAAGAAGCCATTTTCATTTCTTTTTCAACAATAAGCCATCTGCATGCAGTGTAATGTGATTTGTATGTTAACCTGTCATCTTTTGAGTGTTCTCTGTGTCATTTTAAATTCCTCTGTATCTGCTTTTCTCTCCAGTTGTCCCTCCATCTGTCTCTGTTAGAGGCAGTAAATGATGGAAAGCTGCAGCACAGGGCAGACTGTGCTGTCTAAGGGACAGACGGACTCTGTCTGGCACTTTGGCTTCACATTCAGTTTCATCATGATGTCCCTCAAGCTGCAGTAAATCACTGTTCTGTTCTGTGACACTGTTCTGTTGTCCCTGCAAAGGACAATTGTCCCTGACGTTCATAGTTTATAGAATAAAGGATAGTGCGTTTGCAAATATGAAAAGGAAATCTGTTGTCAGCAGATGTGTAGTTATATCTTGACCTTGAAATTGACAACCTCAATATTTACCTCTTCTTTTCTCTTTGCAAATAAATGCTGAAATTCGTCTGGGCAAACAGAGACAAACAGGAATCCATCATTCATCATTCATCATTGAGCCTCTAGAAGGATAACGTATAAGCCAGCCAAATCATTCATTTACCTGCCATAAGACCACAATAACAGAGCGACATCCATTCATTCACGTATACCCCTATGCTACTGGACTTTGTTTACATTACAACCCATTCAAACTCTGCAGTTAAGTAAGTCCCCCTGGGGTTAGTGCTCTAAAAACTGGACTTTACACATTCCTGCTGTTGTGATCATACATATTGACAAACTAATTAACTTATTTATGGTACACTGGATTTTTTTTCTCCCTTTTTATGATGCAAACAGACAACCAGACCTTTATTTTTTCCTACAGAGGTGTAGTTTTGCCTTTTTTTTTTTTTTTTTTTTTTTTTTTTTTTTCTCTTGTTTTTTTTTTTTTTTTTTAATTTTTATATCTTTC
>VUQG01045969.1:4739-55704 GCA_015106755.1 Etia nguti
ATTATATACCAGCTAGCCCAACTTCAGTAACCCTACAAACGTCACTAGATGTGTCACTAATTTTCTGTCTTCATTTATGTTGGAAGTGATAGCAGAGCTGTACGTTTTAATTTTTTCAGAAATCTCTCAGTCAGAACACAGTATATTATGTTTAGGTGGAAACTAGCGAGCTAATTCCTTGCTAACTTCTAACTCTGTTAAATTCCTTAAATTCTGTTTTCATGGATGGCTGGATGTTAAACTTAATTGTTACACCTGGTAAAGCAGCAACGCTGATCATTTTATTAAAGATGAAAGAATTTAGACAGTTTGTAACTCAGTGATGCCGCAGTGTTCGTTTGACTTTGGGACCTGAAGCGGAGTTTTGGACCCAGAAACGGTTAATGACGTCAGACTTCAAAACTGGATTTCCATCTGCAGCAGGAAGCTGTTTTCACATTAAAAGCTCTAAACAGCCTCTGTAGTCCACAGTTAGAGGCTAGCTGCTGCTGCTGGTTAGTGGAGCTTTTAGGTGGTGAAGAACAAAAAATGAAGAAATCTTGGACTCATCAGATTCATCAGGGCACACTCGTGACTCTAAATGACAGCTTGGAGCATAATGAAATTTGTCTGAAAAACAAATACATCCTGTTCTAATATTTTTGTCCCAGTGCTAACAGCAAACAGTAGTTTTCTTCTAGAGACACACCAGACTCTGTGGAGGTTTGTTTTTTTTCTTTTTTCAAAGGTCTAGTTTTTATTTTTATTTTATTTAACTGAAATGTTTTTTCACAGTAGTTTTATTTTGAAGGAGTTAGGCTTTAGCTTTACTTTCAGCACCTCTGCAGTAAATGTCCTTCTCTGTCCTCCAGGAGACGCTGATGGGAGTCTGGGCCCGGGCTGAGCGAGCGAGGCAGAGAAAGAATGAACCAGCAAAAGAGAGAGAGAGAGCGCAAGAGGAAAACGAGAAGATCGGAAGGGAAACCGGTCGAAAACAAGGGAACGAGTTCTCCAGACGCCCCCTGAAGCTGGGGACAGACCAAACCCCTGACCTGAACACACACAGGAGGAGGAGAAAAAAACTGACAGGGGGAGGGGCTTGGGTCAGAGGTCAGGGGGTCAGACAGGTAGCTCTCTTTCTTTTTTGTCTGTTACCTGAGATGACAAAAAAAAACAAAACACAACTGTCTGGACCAGAGAACGAATTAGAAACAGCTGACCGGCAGACTGATGGTGAGGCAGGCGGGGAGAGGCGAGATGAGCAGCTCACCTGCCGCCACCACTGCACCAGGCAGAGGAAAAAGTGACTCATCTTTAGGAGTTGAAGTCTGCGAGTGCACAACTTTTACACGAGACTAGCAAGGGATTTTTTTGTTTGTTAGTTTGTTTGATTGATTTTGGACTAACTCCAGGAACAGCTCGGTCCAATTCTGTGCGAAGCAGCAAAAGACGAATGAGTTGGGTGTTCGTAAACTGACCAGTGATGCAGAAGAAGACGTGCTAATCGAACAGCGACCGATGGTGTGCAACGAGCCGATTTATAGCTCTGTGTCGCTTCTTAGTTTTACTAAAATAAAAATGAAAGCGTAAATATGTCTCACAGGTATTTTTTGATGATCAGTTACATTTTTAAAAGACGTATGTCGCAGTTATTTTCTAGAGTTCATTACAGTTCATTTCTAATCATCACATAATTTTTATTGATAAGGTACTTACTCTCCTATACACTCTACAGATTATAGCAAGAGCTTTAAAGGTGACCTATTAGTTTCCTGCTTCATGTAATTATTCTTGGATTCTCTCAGAGTAGCTTTGCATGAGTCACAGTTAAGCCAGCTGTCTTCTGGTTGGCTGCCCCTTCCTAAGCCAGTGGGTGGAGCCTGTGCTTTTGGCTCATAACTTGTAGAAACACTGACCTCATTATTAGAATCTTTCGTCTTGTTTAATGTGAACACCTGACGTTGGGACCGGAGATTTAAGATGGAGAATAAGGAGACGTTACACAGGTCTCCATTCCTAAACGAAATGCCTTGACACGACTGTCCTCATTATTTTAAAAATGTGCTAATTATTGGTAGTGTGGACAGTTAACAGAGGATACCATTGTATCGACTGCTAGCTTCAGTGAGCAGTTATTCAGTGGGTATGTCACAGAAAGTGTCCATCTGAAGAATGACCACATTTTGAATTAATGATGTTGAAGTATTTTCTTCCAGAAGTTAACCAATCAGAAGAAAGTGGGTTTTTAGGGAGGCGGGAAGCTTAAAAAGATCTGTCTCAGCTTAGTTTGGTGAAACTCACAAAAAGTGAAGATTAATGCTCAAAAATTGGCACAGACAATTTAAAGTTATATTTTTGTAGAGGCAGACACCCATGTCCTCTTTGTTTTTGGTCTTAATGCTCAGCTAACTCATGCCCCCCCTGCAGACTTGACAGCGGTGTCAGGTCAGTGTTTTTGCTGCTCTGCTGAGAAATCTCCAGCTCTCGCACCGTCGGACACATTTTGATCTCTGCTGTGTTCAGACTTGTCAGGATCGAGTGACCTGCTCACTGGTGGACACCTGAGTGTACATATTCAGCAGTTCTTCCACTTCTACCCAGTTCGATGATGATTTTTTTAAAAGTTTGCTAACATTCAGCTTGCTTTGATTTGTGACTTGTGTAACGTGACAAAAGTTTTTCCTGGATAACCGTGTGCCTGAGAGTCTTCCTTAGTGATGACGTGACTATATTAGATAAATATAACCTGTTAAGCCTCTAGATATATAAATATATCCTCTGTATTCTGCTACATGAACCTTTTCTGCAGCAGCTCTGTGTCTTGGCTATAGTAAAGATCACCCAGAACTTGAGTTTGTCCCTGTCCAAGCTGATATTCTTTTACAGCAAGGAAAAAGCAAGAAACAGCCACCTGCTAAAGCTTTGTGTCTCAGCTCATGACAAATAAAATTTACCACAATAAAAGCACAAAGTCGTCTCTCTGAATGAGGTCAGTCGTGTGTTTGAAGCATGCAAGGGTGCGCCTGTTTGTTGAGGTCTAATTACAAGGCAGCGAGAGTAGGTATTTCCTCTTTTCTGTGGAGCCCTGGTAACCATGGCTGGATTAACCGGTTAAAGGGCCAAGGGGTAATCCACCACCCTATACCTCTGGGGGTCGGGTGAATTGGAAGAGTTTGGAGGCCAGGTCAACACCTTTGGGGCTTTCTTTGAGTCTTTCTTAAGGCAGCATAGGAGACCACAGCCAGTGCTAGTTACGTGTCAAAGTAACGTAATTGTAATCCAGCCTTTGTACAGCAGGTATAGATGCTGCAGGTTCATTTTTTTTCAAGTGCTCATAAAAATATGGTGTTAGTATCTTTTAACTGAATAGGATGTAAAGCTTAGTCTTCATCATGTGGCTGTGATCTGGGGTAAATAACTGACTTCAGCAGTGAAGAAGTAGTATGAAGTTGGTGCCACAGACCTCCTGCTCCTGTCCTAGGAGTTCTGACCAATCCTGTTTCAGTGTTTTTCAGTGGACTCAGAAAATTTATGAACCCATCCTCAGAAAATAAAGTGTCACTGTGAACGACCAGGTCGGGGTGTCCATCGCCTCCATGTGCTCTTTGCACCCGACTGCCTTAGACTGTATATAAAAGATGGTCGTATGGTAATTAGCGCACTGATAAAACAAATTTAATTTATCTGAACTTAGCTGTAAACTTAATCCACACCAAACATCAAACCTTATAATCATCATCAGATGTTTCCATTCAAACACCAACGACAAATTCAGTGAGATGTCCTGTGAGCTGAGGCCTAGCAGACGTTGGAGGAGAGCATTGGTGAACCAACAGATCCAGATTATTTTATGATCAAGAAAGTGATCAGGACTCCACTGAAGTGGGAATGAATGTCCATGAATGAAATGAGTCCTTGAATCCAGATCACTTGGTAATATTTCATCAAGACGATGAATTTCTACTGCTTATCCAGCTCAGGCTCACGGTAATGGGGATTTGGTTGGTGCTATTCCAGGATACGCTCTGAACAGGTCACCACTCTGTAACTCTGATACGAGTCAAACACATATGATGACATGCGGTGCTCCACATTTTTCCACTTAGCTGTCAGTGATTTGTATTTGTCTCTGGTTTATTTTCATGTGTGTGTGCAATAAAACTAGAAAACAGACGGATCATAGAAAGCCTCATTTTTTATCACAAACTGGGATTCAGTCTGATTCTATTTCCAGAGTGAAGATGGAAACGTGATGTTTGGAGGCAGACAGGGTTCAGTATGAACATTAGGCTGACCCAGGGCCAACAGAAAAGCTGGCGATGGTCTTTCCAGTGAGCAGACTGTTTTCTTTCTCAGAGTTTTCACATTAAATTATATGACCGGATCTTTAAATTTGTCAGATTTCTTCTGGTCTGTGCTGCAGGGGGACAGCAAGCAGTTTTCCTATGTGACGCGGTGCTGAGGTCACATCTGGGGCGGGCGTAAATGTCGCCTTTGTTTATGGTCATTCAGCTCAACCTGACTGGAGAATGTGCACAGTGTGAACACTAATGTAATAAATGTGTTAAAGTTAGATATGAACACAGCGCCCACAGAGATGGGCGAGCATGCTCATTAAGAGAAACAATGGCAATAAAGGCAGAACATCAGTCATCCTGGGCGCTGCTGCTGCCGCCGCAGATAACCTCTCACACAAACACATACACACACAAATACACAAACACCTCAGGAATGAAAGCCTCTGTGTTGAAAGCTTATGTAAGAGTCTGCAGTCCAGACAGCTTTCTCAGTGTTGCTGCTGTTTAAAACACAAGCAGCCCAGTGTGAAACGTGGAAAATGGGTCAGAAAATCCTTCCACAATAAAAACATGAGCAGGGAGGGGCTTGAGGTGCTGAGCTGCACTATTAAAAGAGCAATCCAAAGTTTTAGATGTAATACATCACCTCTGTTTGCTCTGACTTTATAGTAGTCAAACACATTCTAACAAATAGGCCTCTGATTGAGAGTAGAAATTAAAGTGGACCTATTCTGCTCATGCCCAGATCTGTTTTTAATCTCAGTCCCTACTAAAGTAGCTCTGCATGATTCAGGGAGTTCATAAAAATAACCTTTATTTAAGGTATTCTGGCCCTTGAGCTCTCTGATTGGCTGCCCCTCACAATAGAAAGTTTCAAACTACAGATAGGTGGGGCCTGTGTGTCTGAGATGACCATATTAGGGATATCCATCTCTGTTACATCATAAAAAGCTCCAAACCACAGCAGAAAATCTAAAACAGAGAGAAAAAAAAATTCACGGTGCTGCAATGGTCAGAGTCCAGACCTGAACCTGATTAAATGCTGTGGTGGGACCTTCAGAGAGCTGTGCATAAACAAATGTTGCAAACCTCAGTGAGCTGAAGCAATGCTATAAAGAAGAAAGGGCAAAAATTCCTCCACAGCCATGTGAGAGGCTGATAAAGTCATACATACAGTCACACATTTACTTCAAGTTATTGCTGCTAAAGGAGGTTCTGAATCATGGAGGGTGCACAGTCCTGCAAATGAAGATCCAAGGAAAGAAAAGTAGGAGTTAAGCTCATGTTAACAACTTGTCAATTGCCAAGATTTCCTGCTCTAGTAGTCATGCTGTACCAATATGGCTGCCATGTTGGCTACAATATGGCTGCCATGTTGGGTAAAATATGGCTACAAGTGCAAATGAGGTACCTTTGAGTCTCGATCTATGTTTTCCAAGACACTGTGCAGCTTTTGTTGGTAAAATCCTCAAAAAAAGTACAAGCCTCAAATCTCTCAGCTGACACTTTACCCAGATGTGGCCAGTCATTAAACAGCTGCTTCTTTTTCACATTCCCCAGTTAATCAGAACAAAACAGACAAAACATGCAGACAGAAGTAAGATTGTTCAGTTTAATCGTTGCAAATATTCAATATGAGCTATATCGAGCAGATGGACTATGTACAGTTTATAACGTGGACATTTCAAGAGTCAGAAAGAACACCGGGCAGTTCAGTTATAGCAGCAACTTTCACACGGCCGCTCAGCTTCCCTTTAACCACACAAGAGGCACTTTTTATCCTAAATCTGTGCAGATGTGACTACATCACAGGAACATTTCCTCATAAAGTAGCTCCATACTGCAGGTATGCACCATTAGATACTTCAACATGACTGTAGCTGAACTACAGAGAACCGGAGTCTGTAAACATAAGTTTATAAAATATACTTCAAAAGTTACTGTAGGTAAACTACAGAGGCCGGAGTCTTGATAAACACACACACACACACACACACACACACACACACACACACAACAGTTAAATAACACAGTTGCAAATGTCAGAAACAACATATAAGTAACCAAGGATGTATTTCTAGACTGTGTGGTTTTAGTGCTCGTGTTTTGTACAATGCTATGTGCACGCCCATCCCTAAAGAGCAGTTTTTAAAGTATTCCCTCTGCGTAGTAAAAAAGTAAAAGTCCTGCCCTCAGACCCAGACCACCAGTCTGTGGTTTGGTGTGGGAGGTTTGTTCGTTGGAGTAAAAATATCCCCCTGCTCGGCTTGGCTCCACATCTTCAAGGAAACACAGCGTCTTTTCTCTGTTAGTCCCGTACATAAGATCACTTTTTGCTCTTTAGTGTTGATTATATTAGAAGTTGGGGGGTTTTTTTTAATAAAAAGTGCTTTTAACTGGAAAAACAAATATACACACTAACGTACCACTGACTAAAAAAATGTCCAAAGTCTGTAAAGAAAACCAGTGAAAAGAAAAAAGGCTCCCATGTAACAGAGGAGATAAAGACTTCACAGACTGAGAATCCAAGATTTAAACAGAAAAAAATCCCAGTGAAAATCTATCCAACTTTAAATCCAAAAAGGCTTGAGAGCCTCCAGACTAAACTAATGCTTTTGGTAAAAAAGGCTAAAAAACTCTGGAAGTTCACAATTGGACTCCTCTCACAAACAAAGCTGAGACAGGAAGCTAAATAAATGTTTTCTTCCAAAATTTTTGGAGAGATTTAAAGCAGTTTAGCTCAGCTGCACTGTCTATCTGTAAATCTGTAAAAGTCTGTCTTTATTTCTCCACTCATTAGGGGGAGCTATAAGCAAATGACCTCCACCAGCAGGTAAAAACTGAGGATAAATCCAGAAAACAAACAAACAAGAGTTCATCAAGACTTTTTCAGCAACCCCAGTTTCCTCAGTGCCTCCCTGCGTGATTCATTCATCTCCCCTCGACCAGAAAACTGCACTGTGATGCCTTGGGGACGGAACATGGAGTTAGATCTTCGCCTGTTGTCTGTGGACAAGGACGTCGCTGGTTTCTGGGGAACAGCGATGCCATGGTAGGAGTGCCGAGGAGGTCTCGGGGCCGGTGTTGGGGCTGGAAGTTTGGAACCCCTTGCTGAGCTTTCTGAAGTGCGATATAAGCCGGTGACCGGGTTAAAGCTTCGGCTCTTTCCTCCGTTGCTGTTGTGCTCGGGCTGCAGCAGCTCTGATTTGGTGGGCAAGGTTTGACTCCTGTCCACGTGTGAGCTAAGGATGTCGGGAAGCTCGGTCCTGGAGCCAGATAGGGAAGCGGGGGTCATGACTTTGCTCTTTCCCCCATAGGTGTTGGGCTCACTGGGGTTGGAGAGTGCAGGCGGGTGGGTTCTGGGTTCATGGCTTGTAGTTGAAGGTGCAGGTTCACTCTTGGAGCCAACAGAAGGGTGGACCACGATGGATTTTCCTCCGTAGCTGTTAAGTGCCAATGAGGTCACCTCAGACGGCTGCTGGGGGACGGACCCTTTGTTTTCCACAGGAGGTGGATAGGAGCTGCTCTGTGCGACAGCTGGAGGCGACAGGCTCGGTTGGGGGTTTCTGTCTTCATTGCTCCTGGAGGAAGATGTCCTCCGAACCTCGGGTTTCCTGTCAGCGTGAATCAGGCTCTGAGGTGGGGTAGTGACATGGGCTTCGGGCGATTTGGGGCCGGTCTCAGTTGTTGTTGGATGATGAGCCTCCAGTGGTGTGGGACTGCTGCCTGCACCTGTAAGAGGAACCAGCGGGGTAATGTTAGGGGTGATTTGGAGTGACATACCCCCAGACAAAGCTCGATTTCTGGTCAGGCCTAGCTTAGACAGGGCCTCCATCCTAGATTTGTCTGGTGTGGGGTCTCTGAAGGAAATACTGCGAGTAGGAACATTTCGAGGCTTCTCCCCTACATTGTGTAGAGAATCGTCCTGCAGCAGAGGTTGATTCGTACCTAGGTTTGCCAGCATATGTGCCTGTCTCTCCTGGATGTTCACATTAGGCGGTGGCTGGTTTTGGCGGTCCTTGCTGCTAAGGATCATGTTGATGTTGTCGGGGTAGCGGGTAGGCTTGGCAGAGGTAGGAGGACCCTGCTTCACTGGATGATCTGTGCTTGACTTTTCATCCATGCTGAGGCGGTGGAGTGAAGGAAGGAAGTTAGCTGTTCCTCCAGACTGGTTCTCAGCTATCTTCTTGGCAATCAGTACGGGGGTGGGGACACTGCCTGGCGGGTGGTAGGAGGTGTCCGTCTGCCCGGACATGCCACTCGGGAGGGGAGGGTTGTACTCTGAAGGCAAGGTGTCCATCGGATTGTGCCTTGGCTTTATCTCAAAGTGGGTTTCAGGGGGTGGCACCATAGTCTGAAAGCCTGGTAGAAACAAATTGCAGAAGTTTCAGTCGTCATGACTTTAGTAGCTCGGAGATGTAATTTAATAATCTACTTCATCTACATAAAAAATTTTAAATATTGTAACTGACTACCCTGAACACGAACACCAACTGCTGTACGGTACCTCGATGGGTGGAACTGAAGATCGGCTCTTTAGAGTCCACCGAGTATGCTTCCTGGTGGACCAAGTCAATAATATCGTGATCTTTGGGGTTGGTAGTGTAGGGAGAAACGGCGGTCCCGGGGTTGGTGCTCATAGCCACAGGTCTACTGACCTCTTGAGTGGCGTTTTCGAAGGGCCTCGCTCGCACAAGCCTCCAGTCGTCCTCCTCCAAACTCGCCTCCAGCGAATCGATGGTTTTCTCAAAGAACTGGATGCAGTCCTGCTCCTCCTGACTCAGGCCTTGATCATCCTGTGAAGAGATATAAAACATTTCTACTGTGTCTTCTTTGTTCCTTAACATTTTTGCCTCAGAGGTTAAAGAGTCAGGTTACTGTGAATCATTGCAGTGCACACAGCACACAGAGAGAAGTTTCTCCACTATTTACAAAGGGAGGGGAAGATTCGAAGGTCACTGCTTAAGAGGGAGGCACTCTGGGTTCCTGATTTAAGCACTTGAAACCATTTTTCTTGTTCTTGTTTGTTTTAGTGTGCTAAAATATTTGTGTACTTCCTGTATGTGAAACTGTATACAAAGTATGAACAAAGACATCAGGATTGTTTTTGCTGTCACTATCTTGCCATTTTGAAATAGAACGAGCGAGTATATGCTGAATAATCCTCTTTTATTCTTCATGATTCAGTGATAAATGTTATTGGTACACTGTCACCTGACCTGTGCCTCTGTAAAAATGTATCTGCACCTCATGTCCTTGCAAGCGACTGCACATGGATAAATGCAGGTAATGGTGTTGGCCACGTGCATGAGCTACACCGTAGCCTCTACACAGATTCACTGCAAATCTATTTATGAAGTGTTACTCTAATAATGACAATAATTTACTAACTGGATTTCAGGATTTATTTAATATTACCTCAAACTAGTGACCGAGCTAGTAAAGCTATCAGGATACCATTTCACTGAGGTCACAGGGCAAGAGAGCCGAGAGTCATTTTCCCACAGACTGCTATAAAACTGGAACATTTTTACTGCCAGAGAAGTCGCCCCCTGCTGGCCACGGAAAAAAATACATTGGCTGATTTTTTTTCAGCAGCCATCTTGGCAGAAATTGAGGAGGCGGGATTGCCAGACACCTCCTGTCATTTTGTTAGCGCACTGTCTCCAAACCAAACATCACAGGTCTCACTACCATGTTTTAAACCTTCCCGTTCACTCTCATTAATCGTTCTGTCACACTTGTCTTCACCCACTCCACTCAGTCTGCACTCTCTTCTTCACCTCTCCTGTGCACTGTCCGCTGCTGTGGATGGTTGACCCCCGGGTATTTAAATTTATCCACCTTGACCTTTCCGCCTGCCTGCCTCTCATGCGCACACACATATTCAGTCTCACTTTTATTCCTCTTCTCTGCAGACAATACCTCCACTTATTGTTTAGTGTTAAAGCATTTTATGTTTTTGATATTCACTGTAGAAAAATTAAGTACAACAATTAGCAGAAGATAACGGTTAGCTTGGCGCTAGCACAGCAGCTCTTTTTCCATTTACGGTAAGGTCAAATCTCGGCATGTGTTCAGTTTTGAAGATATGAAAGTTGAATGTGTCTCTAAAAATTAAAAAGAATAAATAAAGGGCCTTAAAGCTGAGTTCTTTCCTACAGCCAGCAGGGGTGACTCGTGTGATTGCAGAGAGACTTTGAGCTGTATAAAGTCTTCAGGCTGACTTTTATATGTTCTCAGCTCTAGTTTCTAAGAGTCAGAATGGTGGATTATGCAAGTATGCTCCCAGGTGTTCGAAAATGGCAAAAATGCTCGACTTGAGGCTTTTGCATAATTTCTTAAACCTGCGTGTGACCTCACAGTCGCTACATTTGCCTATTTTCCTATTTATGACTGAAACATACTGAAAAAAAGACTGATTGTTGTTCTTAGTGCATAAAACAAGACAAAAACAGGCCTGCTGTGTTTCTCTCCTGAATGCATGCTTGACCTTTAGTGTAAATCCATTATTTTAAGTGGGGTTTTTTTTTAATTTTTATTAAATGCAGTAACAAAAAATAAAGGAATGGTGCTGCTAATGTCTCCTCATCACTGAGCTCCACATATATGGGTGCGAATGGTCCACGTATGACTCTCATACAGTAGGTATGTGTAGAGGGAACACAGACCTGTTTGTTCCTCCAGACTTCTTTTCCCACCCTGTTTTTGGCTCAGCTGGCCCTCCCTCTCTCTCTCTCTTTCTCCCTCCCTCTCTCCTGCTGGATGGCTCCCTCACCTCTTCCTCTTCACCTCCACATACTCAGCACCACCACAGCAGGGTATCCAGAGACAGCACTCAGTGGCCGCTGATTTTGCTGAGGTCTTTCTGTGGTCCTGATAGGATCAAGGCTGCCTATTTAAACCAAACCACATGGCTTAAAGGGATCCCCTGACACAATGTTTAATGGACCTAAAAATAAATAGAGGTGGCCACGAAGAAAAAAAAAAAGCCTCGTTACGTGAACAAAGTGGTTCATTATCATTTTAAATTACAGCTGGTCGGGTTCTTCAATAAAAGTGATTTTTGCGCGTGTCACCTGTGACCTTCACTGGTTCAAATGTTCAGTGTGTTTTACAAACATGACTTCGCAAAGAAAAATCACACAAAAAAAAATCTGAATCCTGACGTCTTAATGACTGAACCGGGATTCATGACCCAGGACTTACACGTGAGTATCACTGCTCTGAAAACTGGACAGCAGGATTTTTGCACCTTATTTGTTCTCTTTCAAGGTGATGACCTTCAGGCTGCAGTTGAAACGGCAATATGGGGTTGCTGCTGAGACGGAAAGTGCTACGACCAGGTTACCGAGACACCTGCAAAGACAAAGACACCTGCAGCAACACCCTCCTGAAACTATTCAGAGATAAACACGCAGATCTGCCGGTTTCAGCTGCCGTGAATGTCGTCCATTGTAGCGAAGCAGCTCAGGACCTAAAAAACTGCAGCTTAACCGGTTCGGCCGTGTCATGCGCTGATAATGAATCTCATCCCTGAGGCATGTGAAGGGATTAAGTTGTTAGGCAGGTGTAGTTTCCCAGCTTCTGAGATGACTGGCTGCGTTGTGTAAACACGGCGTCGAGGCCTCAGCCGGCGTGAAAGTGCAGATTGAACAATCAGGTGTTCACCTGATACGCAGAGTCTGTTTGCTGTGGTTAACAGGACAAAAAGAACAGGACTGCTCTTTTCTCTGCCATGATGTGACCCGCTGTCGACCACACAGCACCCATTTCCATCAGGGGAATACTCGCGCAGGAGCCAATTAGCAGCTTTTTCTAAAGGCTGGTGGTCTTTTGTAGTTGAAAAATAGCTCCAAAATGACTGTTTCACCAACAGAAAGTTTGTGTTTGAGAAAGACTGATATTTCTGATTTCCTAAGAGACCGTCAGACATCTACATCTGTCCGAGTGCAGAGATAACGGCCGAGATCAGAGTGACCTCCTTAATCCAATTTTATTTCAATTCAACTCTGCTGCAAAGCCATGCCAACACTGAACTAAGTAAATGACTCAGCTCCTTTTGTTCCTCTGTTTGTTGCTCAGGGGCAAAATACTCAAAAGAAACGACAGTAAGACCTCTTCTGGTCAAGCAGGTTATCCTTATACTGAAGGCTGGCGCAGGGGACTATTGCCCCTATGGACATAACTGAACTACTCAGTGGACCGATTCTTCTTTAAGATAGAAAAACTGCTGTTTCATGTCACCAAGTTTAGTGGATTTGGGCAGATTAAAAACTCTAAAAGGACTTTCCCCCCTCCCTGACCTAGAGAAATCTAGTGTGGTACCAAAGTTATTACAGTTGCTTTAATTTGAAGAAAAAAAAAAAAAAAAAATCTGTTTAGTTTCAGCCTGTTTCATGTGTGGGTTTGCTCATAAGAATGTGTGCTAAATTACAGAGAAGCAACAAAAAGCTCAACAATGAGTAAACCAGAGTGGTTTTCGAGTACTCACGCCTGGCCTGGAGCTGCTCCCGTTGACCCTGTAGTGGAGGTGAGAGTTTCCCTGCAGACGGAAGTCCATGTCTGATTCTGCTCTGAAGAATCATCTAATCTTCATCTGAATGAGAGTCTGCGGGCACAGAGGAGAGCACAGCATGTCAGCTCAGGCTTCAGACTGCACTGACGCCTCAATTTCAAGCTTTTTTTCTACTCCTGGCTCTGTGTGATATCAGGAGTATGATGCGCAGCCAATCAGAATGAAGTTGGCGTAAAGGGGAGGAGCTAAAACAGCTGCTCTAGAATGAAAGAGTATTTATAGTGCAGTTGGCTTGACATAGATACATCTCAAGGGTTGTGCTTTTTTTTTTTTAGGATAAATGTTTCGATTTTTTTGTGAAATATTGGAGATGTTTACGTATTTTGGCCTCAAACAAAGAAAGTCTGAAGGTTTTAAAATTACTAGCAACTTCATAGATGCTAGTTTTATAATCAATAAAAATATCTTTCAGCCACCTGTGTTTTTTTATTACTATTGCAAGATTTCTACATCAAGTTTGTAGTAGATTCACATTTGGCCCAATAAAAAAACCCAATAAAATGTAAGATTTAAAGACTGCGAGAAAAAAACTATATGCATAAATATATTTTTCTTTAAGT
This sequence comes from Etia nguti, assembly GCA_015106755.1. Lineage (NCBI taxonomy): Eukaryota > Metazoa > Chordata > Actinopteri > Cichliformes > Cichlidae > Etia > Etia nguti. The sequence goes on from VUQG01045969.1 coordinate 18,155, forward strand.
AAAAGTATATTAAGGTGAACAAATTATGTTTGTACTTGTAAATTTAGTGGTAAAACCTTCAGTTCACATTAGATTTTGTTCAATAGTTGGCAGCAGTTGCAGAAAGCAGCTGTTTTGTTGTTAGAAGGTCGCAAAGAGCTGAATTAATATTTAACGGCATTAAAAACCACGACGCTTCCTGTCAGATAAATGTACTGTGTGCAGTGTTTCCCTCAGGAATGTAACGGAGCATAAAGGTAAATTTAGTCCACAGCACCTGATGGACCAGTTAACCGAGAGCAGGCAGCTGCAGAACAGGATCGCAGAGTCGAAACCACGCTCATGACAAGAACAAAGAGAAATGCTGCTTGATGAGTTTGAAAAGACAGAAATGAGGAAGTGACCGGAGAGCCAAGAAAAACCTAAGTATAGACGAGGCGGTCACAGTGAATGAGTCTGGGTCTGAAACCAGCCCAGGTTCATGTGGGTCCTCAATCACAGCTCAGCAGGGCGTTAGGTTTAGTACAACAAGCACAACACTTTGCTACCTGTCACACAGCTAAACCGGATCTGCAGGTGTGGAGATCAATTATGAACCAATTTATCTCCAAGTTGTGTAAAGAAGCCCCCAAATCAACATAACTCAGATTAAAAGTGTTCAATCTCGAGGCTCATTCTGAATATCACTGTTGGGTTAACTTAGAAAAAAATGGCCAAAAACTTCCATAAAAAATTAAAAACTGAGCACTACAATGATACATCTGTTTAAGTCTTGACTACTTGAACCCAGACTGTTTTCTTTCCACTACTGTTAAGTTATTATTGTTATTATTTTATAAAGATTGCTACTGTTTTTCTTTTTTTTATTAGATAAAATATGTATCTGTTCCTGCTAATCTAGATTAATTTCACGGTCACTGCACATTTAGGGAGCAGCTGGTTTGCTCTGGCTCCGGACCTGTAGGTGATAAATGCTGAGTCAATGATGAAACACACAGAGGAGTGTTACTGCACAGTTATGAATGAAACCAAGCCCAGGTAGTTACACGCACTCATTCCTCTGTTATCAATGTTAACATTTCTCCTGAGTACTTTATTTTTGAAGTATCTTGAGATTTTCTTTGGTTTATTTACATCCCTCTATGATTACTGATAAAGTGATGTAAACGACTGTTTTTAATGTTTTTTAAACTGAAATGCTGTAAATCATCTTTGCTTTCAACATTTGAAATACAGCACATTTTTAATTACTCATGAACTTAACTTCTCCTTTAAAGGCTAACGGATAATACACACTTTTATGCACACATTCCTGCTCATGAACATGATTATTAACAGTGGATCCTTTCAGTTTTCACGAGATGGTCACAAACAGAAAAATCAGTCTTTACATGTGTCTCTTATTCTTATAGGAAAGTCTGAGCATTTATTCTTTAGTGTTTTCAGTGTACTGCATTTTAACCCTAAACCTCTATCAGACCATCACTGAAAAATAAATCTGCCTTAGAAAACCTCTTTTTCCATTTTACACCTGGACAAAAAACAAACAAACAAAAAACCAAAAACAAAAACAAAACAAAATGCGGTGAAATGCAGGAAAGTAAAACTTACCCATAAAATCCTAGCACGAATCATCCTGAAGTTCAAACCAGAAGCTGGAAAGATGATTTTCCTCCTTCACAGAGAAAGAAACAGAAACATCAGCCTCTGATCTGGCTGGAAACGATAGTCCGAGCTCCGTGTCCGTAATGACACCACCCGGCTCGTAACGCATCACTTAAAAACACGTGGAAACTCCACCCCCAGAACAGTGTGTGTGTGGTTTATTCAGGTGTGTGTGACACAGTGGAAAGATATTACACACCCAAACACACACACACACACCTCAGAGTATCACAGGGATGGGTTCAGAAGCAGTGGGACATGTGAGTTTTGTTTAGTTTTGTTTTGACATGTAATTGAACGCATCACATTCCTGTCATTCTTTTGGGACTGCATAAAAAAAAAAATCCACAATAGAAGAACAATAGAAGCAGTTTTAAATTAAATATAGATCAGCCAGCTCCCTGAATCTGCATCTTTATATATCTATATCATATCTCCATATTACACAGTTACAGAGTGACATATTAACTGACTCCTCCTGAGAATGAGTCGCTGTTTTACACTAAAAGATCCAAATGGTGTATAAAATACTTAAATTTAGCTCCACAGTCAGAAAATGTAATATGACGTGACCGACGGGACTCGCTGAGTAACTGTAACTTGCAGATTGCTCGGGTTTGAGTACCCTGATTTTCCCCCCCAACTTTATTAAAAACCACAAAACGAAACATGGCACACATCAGGCTGACAACAGCACAGAAAGGAGCACTAAGAAAATAAACAAAAAAAATCGTTTTAACACACTCAATTATACAAGTATATTAAAATGTTTAAAAAGGTGAGGATTTTTTATTCTTGCTGTCCATTATTGAGTAAATATTTTGCTTTATATACAAAAGTAATTGGAGAACTTGAATTTATGAACCACTGTTTCCTATCGGTTCCACAAAAAGTACCATTTAAATTGATATCACCTTCGAGTCTCTGATGGTAGTGGTTAGCTGGATAGACGCTATGAAGAATTTTAAAAGAAACGTCCTTTATTGGTCAGAAAGAGTTTTTGTGGTAAAAGCCAGACTTTGTGCCAGCAGTTATTTTCCACAAAGATGGACCAGTATGTTTGAGAAGAGGGCGAACATGTGCAGTCTCGAAGAAACAGGATCCGAGCTGTCCGGTTCTTCTTTTTAGAGGCAGATAGAGAACAGCTCCAGAGACCCGAGGAAGCGCTGTGATTTAAGCACTGTGATTTACAATGGGGCTTGTTCGCCCCCTGGTGGCTGCAGCTCGGCAGCTCATCGCTTCAGTCCATATGTGGAATTATACTCACCGGTCACTTTATTAGGCACACCGTGCCAGCACCAGGTTGGACCCTTTTCGCCTTCAGAGTATGCATAGCAGAGCTGCTTAAATTCTTCCTGGTGGAAACTTTCCTCACAGATTTTGGTCCATGTTGCCATGACGTGGCACAGATGATGATGTGAGCTTTGTGACATTCAGGAAACAAAATAAAACATTACACCATTTTTTACACTTTCATTCTCCTTTGACATCACGGAGAGATTTTCACGCAGAAACTGTCGCTCACTGGATCTTTCTTCTTTTTTGGAGTCTCTGTAAACCCTAGTGACGGTCGAGTGTAGCAATAGCTGCTGAAAAGCTCTCACAGTCCTCCTCAATCTTTTAATTCTTTCTACAGCGTCACTGTTTATCTTCATCCTCACACCCAGCATCTCTGACTCCAATGAATCGAACATTTAAAGATTAAAAACCACTGAAGACCTTAATCTCAAGGAATATACCACCTATTTGTTCATTTTACAAATTTAATCTCATACTCAGGGACCATCAGGGAATACTATTCCTATCCCCAGCTACAAATTATTATTATTATTATTATTATTATTGTTGGTTTTGTTGTTGTTGTTGTTGTTATTAATTATTAAACTTTCAATTTTGTTTATTACAACTTAAACTTAATAAACTTGGATTTTTGTCTCTGAATATTATCTCGCTCCTACAACATTTTTTAAATCAATTAAAAAAAAAATTACCCTGTGTGTTTATTTTATTTTATTATTAATTTTATGTTTTCACAACTTTAACATCGTAAATTTAACATTTAACAACAATTTAACCATCATAAAGCGAAGTATTATTCCCCTCACTGAGCTTTATTTTTTATTTTACGTTATATTTCATATATTTTACCTTTAGCTGCATAAATCTGGATTTTTATTCTCTCAGAATATTATCTCTCTGTCCAAGCACAATATTTTATTTAATTATTATTATTATTATTTTACAACTTTTAGCTCATAAGTCCAGACTTTTTGAGCTACATAATAATTTGAATGGATTTTTCTTAGTCTTTGTTTGTTTCTTCTTTCACGCGCTCTCTCTTTTTCCTTTACAATTAAATTAAATTAAATTTTATTTTATTTGTTAATGTTCCTAATGCCGAGTAATGAATTCCTGCTCTCTGCACTGTCTGCTCTGTGACGAACTGCTTTGGCGGCCTGTGGTTTCCCAGCGGACCGTGAACGCACCTCCCATCAGTTGGAGCTCCGCTCTGCGTCAACAGCCGCTCCGGTGAGTGTCTCTCCGTTTGTTTGTCTGTTTTTCGGGCTGTTTTGGCACGTTACCGTGAGTAAGACTGACCGACCGGGCTGCTGTGCACGCGGAGGACCGGTGAGTCCACCCTTAAGGCGTCGTTACAGTTTTTATTTTAATCCGTGACTCGCTGAGTTGGGCGAACTTGCACAGCACCGCTAGCTTGCGTGCTACATACAAAAAGCATCGATGTGCCCATTATCGGACAGCCTTTCTCCTCTGCCTCAGCATCACTCCGCCACTTTCTCAGTTTTCTGTGTTTTAAAGCGAATCCACAGTTTCATAAGTCCGTGGATTTATCCGTTTGCTGTAATCAATGAAATTAGCCAACCGTGGCCAGGCTTAGAGCAGTGGCCGATAATGGAAGCAGGGTTTCCCTCTGCAAGCGATTCCCTGATGTTTACTGAATGAGAAGGACGGGTGTGTGTGTGTGTGTGTGTTTAATAGTTTTCTTCTTGTCATGTGCTTTATTTCCGTGTTTTTAACACACCTGTGCCCACACTCACCCTCTCACTAATGCCAAGTAATTGGCCAGCTAACGTTAGCTGCTCAGCTAATCCTTAGCCCGATGTAGCAGCGAAACCCGAAGCTCCGCGCAGAGACGCCGCTGTCATGCATCTTTCAGACGGCGTCAGGTGACATCTCTTAGCTCTCCAACTTCAGCCCCCCGCAGGTGCTCACGTATTAGCGCATTAGAATAATAGGTAACATCACGTGACGTGCTATCCGCGGCTAATCCAGTGCTAGTTGTCCAAAAGACACCACCTGAGAGCAGGAGTAGCTCACCTGGAGGAGTGACCTCTAGCGTACAGGTGACACTGTAAGCAGCCCCACCTGGGTGCAGGGAGAGCTGGAGGTCGGGTAAACGAGCAGAGACGCTGTTGCAGGTGTAAACTCAGCTGATATTTGTGCACATGCTGCAGTTTTTGTGCTGAGCTTGGTATCAGGTTTCACTGAAGTACTACACTGTGTCAGGACCACTGAAGGTAAGAAGATGAAACCCCAGGGCTCAGAAAAAATTCAAACCTGGCAGATTTATGAGAAAAAAACATTACAAATATAGAACAAAACACCTGGCATATTTATGGCAAGAAATTAGGAAATTTATCAGGAAAAGCTGGCAAATTTTTAAAGGAAAAATGGTACATTTACGAAGAAATTTTGCAAGTGAAAAATTTTAAATTTGCAAGTGCAAAACTTTAAATTTACAAGAAAAATATGGCAATTTTGTGGGCAAAATAGGGAAATTTACAAGACAAATTGGCAAAAAAAAACCCCTAAGTATATTTGCAATAAAAAAAAATCTATGAAGAAAAGCTGGCAAATTCAAACAGAAAAACTGAAATGATTTATTTTTTTTTAAAAAAGTCTAAATTTGCCTTTGATTAAATGTATAAGCAAGACCCTGCAAATTCACGAGAAAAAAGTTAAATTTTTGAAAATAAAAATATCACGCTTCCAATTTTAGGAAAAAAGCTAATTCTTGAAGAAAAGCTGGAAATGATTTATTTTTTAAATTGGCAAATTTATAATTAAAATAATTAAAATGTAGAAAAATGTGTGAATTATTACCAGTAAATGAATGCAAACTGACCTCCGTTTGCCCTTTATGTATTGAGGGGTAAATATAAGAAATCTCCAAGCTTAATCCTATTATTGAACAGACCCAAAAGGATTTTAACGTCTGGCTTGTTCTGCTCAGTCTTTAAATCCTGATAATTCAGTTGATACATCTGGTTATGGGAACAATCATTACATGTACACATCTGTGAGCACACAGAGGTTTCGTAGGCTTCTGGATCAAACAGGCTCTGTCAGGCCTGGTCGTCGCATGTTTGGTGAAGCAGGTATTCCTTCAATGGCTGTCTGGTGCTCTTATTTTTTTGAGATGTATTAAAGGACGGCGTTCACCTGTTCTTTTTTGTGTTAAATGATAAATGCTGGTCAGTGCCACAGAGCCCCGACACCTTTATTTTGACCCGTTTGTCACCATAAACCGTTGATGGTGAGCTTTTCATTGTTGTGGTCAGTCGAGCTGTTTGGGATTCGTGTAAACGCCGCCGCTGAGACACAGGATGAGCCTTCATCAGGCAGCCCGAGTAACCGGATCCTTGCACGACGTGTCGGGTTACCACATCAAGCTATCTAGGACTGGTCTCTATGGCGACAGGCAGGCAGGGAAGAGGAGTCAGGTTGTTTTTAATGAAGGTGGGGTTTCACCTGTGTGTGTTCATGTCCATCACCATGTGTCATACATCCTGGATGAGTTTGTGCCGATGTGTTTTTCTAGCGGCACGCTGTCAGACATGTGAGCTGTGTCTTTCTTTCTTTTATATTAATATTTTATGGGATGAATAATTAAACCAAAATACCTTAAATTATCTAAAATCAGCATCTTTCACAGTATTTGATTGTTTTAAATCTCTTTGTTGGTCGGAAGTTGTGATTGGTTGGTGGAATTTGACTCTTTAACCTCCTAATCTGGCCTAAGATCAGACAGATGCATCCTAGTCTGACATTACTTCCTGATTTCCGTGCCCCATGTGGGGCTTGAAACCACAAACCTCCTCAACAAACAACACAAGAGGAAACAGGAGATTCATTCATATCAGGTATCATCAGCAGTTTTTTGTAGCCTGATGTTTGATTGGCCTTGAATGCAACATTAGTGCCTGCTGTCAGCTGCATTCCAGCATCAGTGAAACTCTGAGCAAAACAATGACACGACTCAACGTTAACGGAGTCTGAGACACGGCGTCACGGCTGAGGATCGTTTCCCAACATGCCTCTCTGCGGCGGGAACAAAACCCCTAATCAGGCCTAATGACGGGCGCAGAAGAAGAGATGACATGATGATACTGACGGAGAAACAAAGCACTCACTCAGCATGCTCTTAAAATACAGCGAGGGAGTGACAGCAGCTTTATTTTTCCTTAAGTCTCTCTTTGTGTTTACATTCATCAGATGAGGACACACCCACTGAACACACACACACACCAGGTGGAGCAGGTGTGACCGGTGTGCTGTTCAGCCACTCTGCTGAGGTACGCAAAACAAAGGAGATAGACAAAGAAGTAATTGGATTACTTTGAGAGCACATCACGGTGAAGCTGGTTAATGATATAGTAACTCGGGTATGAAGCTTCAAAGGGAACTTCCTGCCTGCCTGCTGAACTTTGACCCCAGCCTTCATGAATTGTACATTAACTTTGGGCAGTTTGTGGAGGAAATGCAGTCATAGCTCGACATTACTGGAAGGTAAGGGAGCTGCGTGGGTTAAACTTGCAAGAGGCCCACCTCGTGCCTGCTCCCTACCTTTAAACGCCAAGTTCAGGTGGACTTTGTATCATAGTGCTGGCAGATAGAAGACGAGCCTAATGTCTAACCGGGAGACGTTTGAAAAACAGTGCTGTTTTTCTTTGGTGGTAGTGTTTTGGCTTGTTGTGCTTGGCGTGTGAAGCCTTGTTGGTCCTTGCTACCATTTCTAGCTCAGAGATTCAAAGATTAGCGAGCTTTAAAATATGAGTTTCCTGTTTGGACTTCTTCTCTTCTTAGACCAGCGTGTTGGTGCCAAAAACTGCAGTTCCTCTAACGGCCACTTGAGGTTGCCTGCAGATAGCCTCCCAGGTTAAACTGTCCTGTTTATAGCAGTGAAGCAGCAGTGCTCCTGCCATCAGACCAGGCTCAGAGGGACAAGGTGCAGGATCGACACATACAGTCAATTAATTTTAATGCTTCCTGATGAGGAAGACGAGGAAGACTAAAATTTCACTCACCAAAACGCAGGACGCCGCATTATTAGTCAGATAATTCAGTTTAAAAAGTGCCAACAGCACAAACAGTCCAGAGGTCGAGTTCAGGGACTGTCAGTTAGACAGACTTCAGCCTGCGGTGGCACATTTGTACCTCCTGCTTTAACATCGGAGTCTATGGGAACTGACTCAGCGTTGGAGGCGGCCTCAAGTGGACGTCAGAGGAACTGCAGTTTTTACTCCTCAGCCTGAAGGCTGATGGTGTCCTGTCATCACCCAGGCGGGCAGCGATGACTCAAGATTGAGGCGACGTAGGATTTTCAAATTGATGGTGTAGGAGCGTCTACTCTACATCTCAGACTAGCTGAATCTCAGCAACATTGACTTCAAGGTCATAGGTCAAGTTTACTGAAAATCTTGTGAACAAACATTGCTGTATTTAAATAGATGTTTGAGGAATAACAGTCCGTGATGTGTGATCACTGTGAGGTCATGTGTCCGGTCATGACAGTGCAGGGACTGAGAGAGCAGTCAGACATTAAGGATGAGTAAATTATGTTTGCTTCACAGGTGTTTCAGGGGTGACCCGGCAAGAAGGTGTACTTCAGCCTAAAGTCTCAGGGGTATCCCTGGCAGCCATCAGTATTTTTGGCAGTTTGGCATTTTCTAGAAGCGCAGTGAGCTTGGTGTGTTTATCATTGTGAAATGTACAACTAATGCTCAGTGGCATCTTTTTGGAGAAAGGGAAATGGTTTTAAAAAAGCTTCAGTTTAAATTAAGCGGCGTTTTGAGTTAAATGTGAGTTATTATGTGGATACATCTCAATTAAGGACAGAAAAACTGGCTTCGAAATCCAAGAGAGTGTCCCACTGAGGTCCTGTCCTCAGTGCTGTCATGCTGAAACCATGGCCGATGTCTGTACACTGTGTTCAGACCTGGGGTTTAATGAAAACTGTGCAGGAATCAATAAAATGACGACGATGATGATGTTTCTTAAGAAACTGAAAAACACAGAAACCCTCTTTTAAATCAGCAGTTTAACAGCAGCAGCCTGACAGGAGAACTCTGGGGCAAAAACTTCTCCTGTTTCTGCCTGTGAGATTAATTACTGTTGAAATTTCCGCCCGCTCAGCTCGGCTCTCATTTGAGGTTTGGAATCCGGACAGCAAAACGGTAAATGCAGGAATCGCCTCATTCTCTCTGAATGTTACAAGTCAGCATCCATAAACCAGCTAATGTTAGCTCACCTGGAGCTGCTGCTGGCTCAGGTCTTGGACTGCAAAAAATGACACTTTACAATATTTGGGAGAGGGTCTGGTTCTGCCTGAGCTCTTGCTACCTCCAGTTTTTTGTATTTGAGGAGCAGTGGGGGTTTACTTAAGGATTTTAAAAATACCTTTAAAAATAAAGGCGTTTAATGGATATTTAAAAGACAGAGTGACTTCTAAGCCTTACGATCTTTAGGATCGGTTACCAAGACAAACATTTTAAACTCACTCACAGCAGAAAATAAAACTAACCTCTCTTTCTGTGCCTCTTTCCCTGTTTTTCAGGTACAGGACAGTTTTTACCTGTTGCCGTGTGCTGAGTCACTCCTTCACCTGAGTTTTGCTGACTGCCTGTCCGCGAGCCTCCACTGAACCTCCAGACTTCTCCATCCACAGCTGCACCATGGTACGGTGAACAGAAAACACTTTGAAATATCAGACGCTTTCACCGAGCTTGTAAGCCTGTTTAGAAAAACCCAAATTAATTTTTTTAATTAAAATTATTTGTTCAGGTCATCAAACGGCCGTTAATAAGGTCCAGGGCTGTTTCTGCTGTGAGCACCGTTCAGATTTTGTTTCCTTATTAATCTGCTGAAAAGGCTTCTCTGTGCTCACCTTAAATCTGAGTTTAACACCTGAACTCACCTGCAAGAGTTTGACAGTTTCAGGGTTTCACATGAAAAATAGTCACAAGATTAAAACACACTGATGTTTTATTTCATTCTGAGGTGGTGATTTGAATTATGCAAGTCGCAATACTCTCTATGCCCAGCTGGGGGCAGCAAACAGAGTGCCAGACTGTTACACTTTTTTTTTTCTTTTTTTTTTTTTTGCATGTGGATGGTATTTTATTTTGTGGGGGTGTAGTTGTGAACCTGTTTGCAGGGGCACAAACAAAATCAGTTGAATTTCCACTGCCTCTTACAAGCATCACATAAACTGGACGGAAAGGATCTGTTTGAAAGAGTTTTGCGTTTTTCTGCGTTAACGAGAAACTTTTTAATTGCAAACTTGCAGCAAGGAGAGTGCTGATGGCTGCTGATTCACCAACAAATGTCTTTTGAAGCCTTTGTTTGGGCCCCCCTGCTGTTAGTCACCGATTCTCCATCTGCAGTCTGGACTGAAGCGAGACTGCTGCAGCTTTCACAAGACTCACCGCTGTGTGTGTGTGTGTGTGTTCAGAGTGTATGATGTCTGAGAGCAGTTGCTATGGCATGCAGCAGCGGTCAGAACAATGCAGAGACTCTGGAGGGGTTCCACGAGGTGAATCTGGCCTCGCCCACCACACCTGACCTTCAGGTAAGGTCGGAGCTCGAGCCGTTCCCGTCAGCTCCCTGCATGCTTCACGTTTCAGGAGGTCCACTCTCATAGTTCATCGCTTGAAGTTTGGGAATAAAAACTTAATTGTGTTTGTTTTTAGAAATCTGCGGAGCCTCTGAGTCTTCTGTTGTGCATGATTTTAAAAAAACAAACAAACAAAAAAACCCTATCTGTCGAGGATTTTTTGTGTCCTATGTGAAAAAGTTCGTTGTGTGTTTCGAAGCACGTTTTTGAGCGTGACGATAAAATGTCTTAAACTTTTACCCGCTGTTCTGGAGTTTGTGTCACCCTGATTGCTTGTGTTTGCTCTGCAGAACCAATCAGATCAGCGCCCAGCCGCCCGTCACACCACCCCACCCACTTCTTTATATCGCACCCACTCTCTGGGAGCGCCTCCTCCAAGCCTTCCCACCTCACTGCGAGCGGATCAGCTGCCCACTCAGCCGGTGTACTCGGCGCCACGGCACAGCCACAATGGAAGGTAACAAAAACACAGATGCCTGCTAACAATCGATCAGCCATAATCCGTAACTCACCTGTGCTGTTTCCCCGCACAGCGTGCCGGGCCTGGAGGCAGAGTCAGCCGAGTTCATGTCCGGAGAGGACGGGGATGAGTGTGGTGCTCTGAGCGACAGCCTGTCACGGCTGCGCAGCCCGTCGGTGATGGAGGTCCGAGAGAAAGGATATGAGAGGCTGAAGGAGGAGCTCGCCAAGGCTCAGAGGGTAGGGTGTGCTCGCTCAGGGTCACGTCTTCATCACGTCAGAAGACATCGCAACGTCAGCTTCCCGCAGACTAATCTCACCTGAACGTGACCTAATCCTGACTTTAACTCAAGTCCTCACATTTAAGCTTTAAAGGGACAGTTCACCCCAAAGTCAGGGATGCTTTTGTCAGGAGAGACAAAAGAAATAAGGTCAAGAGCAGAGACGTGAGAGACAGAAAAAAGATGAAAGAAAAAATTTTAAAGACGGGCAGTCTTCAGAAATTATGAAACAGTTACTCAAAAAATAAATACAATAAAATCCACAGACGTCTGCTTTGGCACTTTCATTAGGATTTATTTTATTTCTACCAGATCTCAGCCACAGTGCGGGAGGCAGCACCCGTTTACTGTGATGACAGGATGTAAACAATGAACGCGTCTCGCCTCAGCTGAGCTGTAATTTACCGTGTGCTTCTTCAAACTGGCGGATGTAGGCGGTAGAAAGAAAATAGTTCCTGTAGGAAGGTTTGAGGATTTTTCTGAGTAACTGAGGGACGTTACTGCTACGCAACGAGATGAATGTCACTGCGTTCCTTTATGTTTGAGAGAGGTGTGTGTGTCTGTGTGTATTCACTACATCTCGCCACAGCGTTCATTACTTTAGAGCGATATCATGTAATTTTCAGTGTTTTATTTAAAAGCATGTTTAAAATGATTTTTTGTGTTAAACATGTTTCACTTATTTTAATTTCTTCATCTTTGTTCGTTTGTGGCCATGCTTTCATTTTCCACGTGTTCATTTGGTTGTTTTTCTGTTGTGTTGCTGTGTGTGTGTGTGCGTGTGTGTGTGTGTGTGGAAGGAGCTGCTGTTGAAGGATGAGGAGTGTGAGAGGTTGTCTAAAGTCAGAGATCAGCTTGGCCAGGAGCTGGAGGAGCTCACCGCCAGTCTCTTCCAGGTCGGTCCGCCTACCCTACGTCTGTGTCCTCTTCTTCCTGTTTCCTTTCCTCCTCTTCCTCCTGAGGCACCGGACAGAAAGAATATGAGTGATTGACACAGGCGGTGTGAAAGAGGTGTGACGGGTTTAACAAAGCTTTTAGGTGAACTCTAAACATATAGTTTTCTCACCCATCAGGCATCGCAAGTTTCCTCTAAAAATGGGCGGATAATTGAATTTGATCAGAATAAAGTTAAATTATCATTTTTGTTCAGTCTAGCTTTTGTGTTGGATTATGTTAAAAAAAATCAAGTGCAGCCTTTTCCCCTAACAACAGAAAGCCCTGCTGAAAAGCTCAAACTCGACCACAGGTCGAGGCACGATGCTAAAAAATCTAAGAATATTTCTACGAGTGTCTCCTGTGAAACGTGAGGTCCAGAGCTGGCGTCCTCTGATGTGTCTGTGCTGACTGAATCTGTCCGGCGAGCCCTGAAAACGTGCTGCTTCTCCTCCTCCTCTTCCTCCTCCTCCGTGCTCTCGTTCACTCTTGGCTGTTTCTCACAGGTGGTGTTGGGACTCTGTGTGCTCATGTGTGTCTGTAAATTTCAGATTACCTTTGTTCCTATTCTGTGTTTTTGAGTTTATTTATGATATTTCAGTTGCACTGAGCTCGTTTAGGTGCTGATTCACCGTCTGTGTGTTTTCCAGGAGGCTCACAAAATGGTGAGAGAAGCAAATGTCAAACAGGCAAATGCTGAAAAACAGCTGAAAGAAGCTCTGGGCAAGGTGAGCACTCACCACTCCACACCAGACCAGCCTGTTTACCAGCTTACTCTGAGGATTTCTGTTTCTTTCTTCAGATCGACGTCCTCCAGGCGGAGGTTCAGGCCCTGAAGACGCTCGTGCTCTCCTCCCCGACCTCCCCAGTGGGTGAGCTTCCCTCTGTGGGAGCGGGAGGAGGGGTGAAGACTCCTTTCAGGAAGGGCCACAGCAGGAACAAGAGCACCTCCTCCGCCATGCTGGGGACGCAGCCCGACCCATCGGCCACGCAGCCCATCGTACGCGAGTGTCGGGAGGTAGGAGGAGCAGCAGGAGGAGGAGAGCTCACGCTCCTAGAGCTTTTTCTTTAACAGCCGATGATGAGACTGCACGTGGTTTCTGACTTGCAGGTGGATGGTCAGCTGTTCAGCGAGTTCAAGGCATGGAAGGAGGAGCCGACGCTCGACCGGAGCTGCAGCTTCCTGGAGAGGATTTACCGTGAGGACATCTACCCCTGCTTGACCTTCAACAAGAGCGAGGTACATGACGACCTCCCGAACTCTTAAAAGCGCTTTATTACGAGTAGAAACGCATGCAAACATGCACAGATCTGAGATTTCAGCACTGATATTTTCATTTCATTTTCTTTTTTCTTTTTTTTGTGTGGTGAAGATCAAAATGTTTAGAAGGTTTACAACTTCTGATCTGATCTCACAAACTCAGTAACTGTTTATCTCAGATGATTAAAAGACGTCAGGTTTCTGTAGACAAAGCTGCAAAAAGTTCAATAAAGGTGCATGCATCTGCCTTCTGGGGGCACTATCACGTCACAGTAAGAAAATTTGAGTGTGAGTTGGTGGCGACCTGGCCAGGCGTGCCCTGCACTCGCCCTCTGACAAAGGCTCCACCCAGTTTGTCTCGGTATGCGTTTGGTTCGATGGTTTAAAAAAGTCCTGTAGACAAATGTGCAGGGTTTAGAAAATCCCAGGGAAAAGCAGGGACCGCCTTGAGTCCCCTGGAGACGCATGTCGACATGAATCAGAAGGATTCTGATACCTCCTGCGTCCGTTAAAGGCCTCCTCTCCTCTCCCTCAGCTGGGTTCGGCCATCTTAGAGGCCGTGGAGCAGAACACACTGAGTGTGGAGCCGGTCGGCTTCCAGCCGCTGCCTGTGGTCAAAGCATCGGCGGTGGAGTGTGGAGGACCAAAGTGAGCACGTGCACACACTTGCACTCAAACACACACACACACGCATGCACACACACTCTTTCTCCCCTGCATCGAGCTTTCACTCCTTCATCATCACATCTCCATCTTCCAATTTCCTCCTCTAGTGGGCGCAGGTCTGAGCTCGTCACGTAAGTCTGACACTCTCCCCCATCAGCTTTTTTTTTTTTTTCCTTCTTTAGCCTCTCCTCAGTTGCTCCCCACCTTCATCCGGCTCTTCCAAACCCTCCTGCTAATTCATGGCATTCCCTTCTTCTAAACTTCTGTACAGGATGTCAAAGCCATCCCGACGATGCAAACCTTCATCCTGTCGTCCTCTTCTCCTCCCTCGCTGCCTCAAGCTGTGTTAGTTTTGCTCCTGTGTAGTTTGTTCTGCTTTGTAGGAGTTTTTTTGTTTCTTCTTGTTAAAATAACAGCTAACTCATGTTTTTTTTGTTTGTTTGTTTTTGTTTTTTTATGTCCATCTGGTAGAAAATGTGCCCTGAGCGGTCAGACCAAAACCTGCAAGCACAGAATCAAGTTTGGAGATTCGTCCAGCTATTACTACGTGTCTCCCTACTGTAGATACAGAGTGAGTATAACACCCAGGCATCCACTCACACCTGAAAGCTTTACCTGTCCCCTTTATGTCCGGTCCATCACATCTTTCCTGAGCCAGAACATTTTCTAAATTACTCCAAAGCTCAGTGAGCACTAACACAATCCTGCCAGCTTCTTCCACCATCGCTGTAAAAGTAAGAAAACGACTCTGGAGGTGATTCAGTGTTCATTACTGCACTTCTACATGAGCAGTCCCTCTGGATGAGGATAAGAATGAAGAGCTTTCAGAATGACTGATTAAAGCAGCCATGCCTCTAACTTTAAGTCTTACACTTGTTATGAAGGATGAAACTATCCACAGAGACACAAACTGTTTTCTGTAAACGTGTTTATTTATTCTTCAAAGTTTTAACTTGGAGCCTCAAGTGAACGTAACAGGAACTGTAGCTAGAAACCTCCTCCCTCCGTGATTTATTTATTTAATTTTAATTTAGAGTGATTTTTCAATGTAAATGAGAAATTAGAACCAAAATCTGAATACTTTAAATCATCCTAACGAACAGAAACTTAAGTTTGAGCAAAATCACCAACTAAAAGCTTATAGTTCAGCATGTAATCCTGTCCCTGACGTTAAACATATGGACTTCACGTATTTATTCCTTAACTGTTTGTAGAGTAGCTTTGCATGACTTCACCTGAAGCTCACAAACTGTTGGCTGGTGTTTTCAGCAGTGTCCTCTCCCCTTCAGATCACAGCGGTGTGCAACTTCTTCACCTATATCCGCTACATCCACCAAGGGCTGGTCAAACAGCAGGATGGTAAGAAACACGTCAGCGGATTCTCGCGGCGGCTCGATGTCGGTGTGATTAAACTTCCTGCCTCCCTCTGTGTTTGCAGCAGAGCAGATGTTCTGGGAGGTGATGCAGCTCCGCAGGGAAATGTCCCTCGCCAAGCTCGGCTACTACAAAGACCAGCTGTGACCAGGGCCGTCCTCCAATCACAGCAGAGTCTGAGCTGAAGCCCCACCCCACCCTGGCTCCTGCCCCCCTCCCCTTTGTGTGAGTGTTTTTTGTGTGAAAGACAAAAAAAGACTGAAGACTGTGATTTCGGCGCTGGTGGTCGTTACTGATCTGGACTACTTTGGGTTCTGAAACATGCGACACTCCAGTGTGTGAAGAAAACTGACATGTTTCTAAAATAAAGGCACTACAGACCGTTTGGTCATCAGTTACACGTGATCTCTGGAGAGATCCATGTGGGTTTTGAAGCAAGCCTCAAAGCGAGAAAAATATCAAAAATAGATGTTAGAAATATGAGAAAATATCTGCTAAAATTCGTATTTCAAGGGTGAAGTTGAACTGTAGAATGAAGTCGTCATTTTAAGAGGAAGGACATTGTAAACAGAGTTGCAGAAACTGAGGAAAAATAACCCAGTTACGCTTCTGCTGTGGACCCATCTGTGGCACCTAAAGTGGCCATTCGAGGAACTGCAGGTCGTGCTGCGCTTCCAGGTTCGGTTCATTTTCCTGCTAGTTAACTGGACACATCTTCCTTTTTATTTAGGATGATTTTTCAAAATAAACCGCCATTCATATCAGAAACCGTCATTATGGATTTATGCTGTGGTGGCTTTCAAAGCAGACTTACCTTCACCTTAAATAATATAAGAAAATATTATTTCAGCAGTAAAGTTGTAGTAAAACTGCAGCTGTTTAAAATGTAAACAATTTAGAATATTTGGATATATATTTATGATAAAACTCATGGCAGGGAACAAGTGACAGCTGATGTGACAACATCACGTGACAACATCTCAGCTGAAGAATTCATAATTACAATTCTTCAGTTTTAAAACCTCAATTTAGATTTTTTTTTCTGTAAATGTTGAATTTCACTCAAATTCATGACTTATTCTTAAATGTAATCCTTTAAATTATTATGTATTTACGTTCCTGCAATTTCAGCTTTACTTGGTCAAATTTAAATGAACAAATTTTTTTTTTAACCTCCAAATTTTGACTATGTAATAATTAATGGAAAATTAACATGAATTCGAGTATTTTTACTTATTCTTGTCAGTCTTTCATTATTAATATATCAAAAAATAATGGGTTTTTTTCCTCATGTGAAATTAACACTAACTCGACTCAATGTTAGCACTTTGATTTTTCTCCGTTATTTTCCAATGAAATTGTGCTCTCAGAATATTTTACTTTTCTCATTATTTCATTTTATTTTCAAACAACTTAAAACTTTTTCTCCAGACTTTACATCAAACTATTGAGCCCTTTATTCATAAAATTAAGGGCTTTTTGGGGTTTTTTGGGGGGGGCTGAAAAGTCTGAGAAATGTAATTTCTGAGTTAAAGTAATTATAATTATGCTACAAGTACACTTTCCTCCACTGTTGGCGAGTCTATCATATATTTTCAGAGGGGAAAAAAAAGGTCCAATCGTTATTTCTTTAGTAAACTTTGAATTAGCTTGTATTTAATTTGAGTTAATTTAGAGGTCTCGATGATGGCAGGGTGGGATACGGTGAGTTTTTTGTTTTTTTTTAAACTTACAGAAAAAAGCTGCAGAAGTAATCGAACATTTATCTGCAGGAGGAAGGACGTGATGTCGGCTCTCTTTGAGGTATGAGTGCTTTTGTTTTGTTGCTGGAAATTTACATTTCCTGCTGTGAAACAGGGCGCTCTGCAGCGAGCTCCGTGTGACCAATCAGGACTCGTGTAGATAATAAGCTCTGTGTGTGTGTGTGTGCGCGCGCGCCTGCTGTTCTGTAAACTTTATATATATTAATTTAACCCTGACATCTCTTTCCTCTCTCTCCTGTTCAAAGTCAATGTCACTCTCCCGGTTTGGTTTAGTGCCTTCTCTCTCAGACACTGAAATAAAAACAGTAATACCTCTGAAAACGATCCGTGGACTCCTCCACATTTCTTCTTCTTAGAATGAACTTTTACAGGGCTGCATATTAATGACCGACCTTGCCTCCTCAGACATGCCCTCATGGTGTTTGTCTCCGCCCATCACGGATCCTCAACCTGAACTTTTATTGAGAGCAGTTTAACCTTAATGCTCCGTCTTCCCTCTGCTGCTGTGTTCATATTTGTCTAACCACAGCTCTGCAGGCAGCTCATCACCCTTTCATGTTAACTACAACATCACCAACCCTCCACCCTGCAGCTAGTTTTCTTTGTTAAGACCAGAATTACAGCAGTTTCAGTTCCTGATTTTATTTTTATTTTTTTGTTGTTTCACTAAATGGCAGAAACATCATCTCGTCTAAAATAAATCTGTCAAATCCAGACTGAGGGGTTGGCATTGAAGTTTAATACATCCATGGCCTCCTGAACATGTCATGTTAAAAACACAGTGGCTTTCAGCTGATGGTGTGGGTGGAGCTGATGGTGCAGGTGTGGCTCAGTTATTAAAACCTGTGTTTTAAAAAAAAAAAAAGAGAAAAAAAGATGGTGTTAAGGTAGTCTCAGATGTTTAGTTAGTGTTTGAGTAACGCTAACTCAGGCAGCCAGCAGGTCATAAAACAGGCAGACGGTTTTTAGCGTCAGTCTATCGAGGCCACGCCCCCCACGCCAGCCCCGGCAGGATGAGCGCGATGAGGACTGAGGAGAACAGGTTGACTGCGTTGTTGTCTAAGATGGGTTTCCCGCTGATCCACTGGGTGGTGGCGGAGCTGTAGCTCACCACCTTCCCGACGCTCGCATCAAAGCCTGAGGGGAGGTCAGAAGGTCAGAAGGTCAGAAAATCTCTGCGCGTCACTGGACGAAAGGAAATCCCAGCTGTAGAAAACATTAAAAAGAGTTTCTTAACTTTTTGGTAGTCTTCAGATGCGGTTTATTTGTTTCAGTCAGGCTGAACAGGGACTGAGGTTTAGGACAGCTCCTGTAGAGCTATGTTTTAATTCTGTTTAATTTTTAGTGAAATAAGTTTGAACTCCATGAGCTGGGATTTTCTCCTGAAACCAACGACATTCACAAGAAAAAAGCTGCCTGATCTCTGTTTGAGGGCCGCTGAGTTCAGTGGTTCAGCTTCACTTTTATATGGAGAGAAACTGCAGAACTTCACTCTAACCGGGTTTAATACTGTTTAATACTCACACCACACAAAGGAAGCCACTCACTGTTCTCCTGCTTCCTCTGATCGCTGTAGGAACGTCAAGCTTCAGTAGCGGATTCAGTTCAACCTTATTTTTACAGCAACAAATCATCTCGAGGAGCTTCACATTGTAAGGTAAAAACCCAACAAGCAGACGACAATATATGAGCAGGCACTTTGGCGACAGCGGAAAGGAAAAACTCCTTACATCCATTACATCTGATTTATAATCAGCTCAGACTAAACTCTAATCTCATCACTGTAACACAGCCGTCAGACTGCAAACATTTGCTGTACGTTACTGAGAATCAGTGTTTAAATCAAACTGATCTGTGTAAAGCTTCAGACACTGATCATTGATCATGTTGTAATTGATCACACTGATGCAAAAACATCTGTTGCAGCTGGGTCTTGGAGATTATCTGAACATTTGAGTGAAGATGAAAAACTGAACAAAATGGATTTAAAGGGCATTTTTAAAAGAGGCTGCAGACAGGCTGATTGTAATCTGATTACATTTCATATTGAAATGTGGTCCCAGATTGAGATTCAGTCAGTAAATGATGCCAAACAACATTTTAAAGGTTCAAAGTCTGAATGTGACATCTGAATCTGACACATCTGGGTTTGCGTGACAGAATCATAGAGGCTGTGTGGAAGATCAGGATGTTTATCTACGTATGAACACACTTAAGGGTGCTCTCATGAGATCTGGCTCAAACCCACCAGAGTACTGCATGTGCGCTCCCAAAAAAGAGTCCAGCATGGACCCGAGCAGCCCGGCCACGCCGCCGTACACGATGATCGGCCACTGGGGGTCGGCCAGGTGGAGGTCGCGGACTGTTAGCAGCTGCGTCACAAAGTAAGCCACGCCCACTGCTGCCCCACCAAGGAAGCTGGCAACTAATCCTACGGGAGTAACGCCTCCGTTTGTTCCTGCAGGGGATAAAAAACAGAAAAATGAGGCAGCTGATCTAAAAATGATTTTCAGTGCAAAAAGACGTGTGACGAGGTCGACTAAAGGCTAAATAAGGGAAATTAAATTTTTTTTACTGCTGATCTTCTGTACGTACAACCTTTTAATGAGATGCCACGCAGCATGAAAGGAAGTCTGTGTTCATCTGTGGACTTCCTTCAGAAAAATCAATGTGACAAGTCACATTATTAATGAAGCTCACAATCACGCCTCCTCGTCCTGATGAAACGGTTGTGAAAATCTAATCTGTGTTTGGCTTCATGGAAAATTGTCAGTTCTTCTCAGGAGTCCTGAGCTTCACAGTGGTCGGACATTTTTATTTAACTTTTAAAAAACCCCAAAACAGTCTTATCTGAACTGTGCTGTGGGACTTTTCCCCTCTTTAACACAAACTTGAACATTCACACCATTACCCCACCCTCTTACTGGCTCCTCACCTGTGGGGACTTCCTTCCAAGTGGTTATGAGTCTCGGCTTTGATCGGCTGAGGACTGGCCCCACCTCAGATGCCCAGGTGTCCCCGGTGCTGCATGCGAGCGCGCCCAGTAGGGAGAGGCACATCCAGGAGGCAGAATACTGCTTATTGAAATCGATGGGGATCTCACCTGGACCCACCTGAAGCACGAGCAGGAAATGAACAACTTTACTAACATTACACTCACACATAGCAGCTTATTTCCTGTGCTTCTGGGTTTACCTCGATCATGTAGAGTAGCGCCAGCTCAGTGGGAACACCTCCATTGCAGAAAACCTGAACCCAGTTCCTCTGACCCCCTAAAAACAAGTAATTTTACATTTAATTCAAACTGTTCCAAGAAAACTGTTTAAGCAGCCCAGGTAAAAGGCGGTGGGTCGAAGGGAGTCACTAATCAGATGCTTAGTTTTTTCTCTCAGCCACAGATCATTTAAAAACAAACTCATCACACTGGCCCATTAAAAAAGCAAATAAATACGTTTATTTATTATAATAAGGTAACATATGTTATTAGTTGATTTAAATTTCATATGAATAATCTGAATATGCAAAATAATTAAAGCTTTAAAGTTACATTTTCACCATTAGATGTTACAGATTATGGTCAACTGAGTTCTATTTTCTTACCCCTCCCAATTAAATCGCAAGATCCTAGCTACAGTGGCTGCTATAGGACAAACACATTTTGCCCAGCTACAAGAGATCAGAGTATTGAAGTTAGACTGTACCCTATAAAAGCTGTGACCCACGTGCATGTTTCTACTACTGTTTGTGGACACATTTTGTAATATATCCAACATATTTAAATGATTTCAGCAATAAATCAGGAAGTTTAAAAAAAAAAAAAAGGACAGTCAATTAAAAATTTTGTAGTATTGTATGTTTTTACTCCTGAGCTGTTGATCTGTGGTGAGTGTACTCTGATACCAAAGTGACTCCGGACCCGATCCTGGATGAGTCCCCCTCCCCATCTATCTGTGGAAATCTGTCACTCCACTGTTTACCTCAGCTGGCAATGCCGGGTAAGAAGCGTCCGCCTTTATTTCCTCTGGAGGAGGCTGAAAAACTTTGTGTAAGGAGTCTGATACAAGTCGATGAATCAGAGAGACTCCCTTCTGATCGATGACAGCGATACTGCCACTGTTAGCTGCTGTTAGTGAACGTGTCTTTGAAGTGGATGTAATGTTGGACTCGTATACTGGATAAACTCTCATATGATGAGAGAATCAAACTGTTTATCAGAAGGAAATTGTAATTTTTAGGACACTGAGTCTAACATTAGCTGAAATAATGTTAGCTTATAACTAGCTGCTGTTGTTGTTGTTGTTTTTTATCCATCTCATGTCTAATCTGTTGACGATAAGTAATTGTGACAATATCAGAAATAAATTAGCTGTTTTACATATCTTTTAGTGACTTCAGTTCAGGAGACGAGGCTTGAGGTGAGGAGGAAGAAGATGATATTTTATTAAAATGACTGTGACATCGGTTACCTTTGTGTTTCAGTTTTTTGGGGAAGGCTGATCCCTTCTCAGATGATAAAACACAGATCTGATTGTAAGTTTATAAGAATGCATCATTTTGTTGTAAAATGTTATTACAGACTAATTATGTACATATTCCTTTTTTTTTTAATAAATAACTTCAAAAAACGACTGGCTGCACCTTAAAATAACTACATGCTGTTCCCTTGTTTAGACACACCTGTGCGTGTTACAGGTGTGTCTGTTAGAATGGTTGAGGATGGCAGCAAAGTTTATAAGAAACCTGACAAATTTAACGCTGATAACTAACACAAGTGCATGCAGCGCTACAGCTCCGTCTCAGTCGACGGAGCCGCTGACTGACGCTTTACTTCACCCTCAAGCTGTGATCTGGCGCTTTGTGCCGCTTGTTTGAGTAAGACATCAAAAGTGTTTTCATCTCTCATCGTCTCTGTGGCTCCGCCTCCTCGCTGTGTCACAGAGCTTCCAGCTCCACCAGTCTCTGCAGCACTGCATCACCTGTGAGGCCTTTACGTCTCTCACCTTCTTTGTACTCGGCGTCGATCTTCTTCTTCTGTGCTCCTCCCCAGCGGGTCAGTTTGGAGGAGGTGATGAAGAAGGCCAGGAGAGTGGAGAAGAAGCTGTAGTTTGCCATAGTCAACACAAACCCCACCAGCAGGGCTGAGGGCACAGAAACGCATGTTAGCACAAGCTCACCAGTCATGCAGAGCGTGCTGTTCTGTATGTTTCTATTTTCTCAGGTTACCAAATGTTTAAAAGGAACAAATCCAGCTGAAGATGTCAAGCTTTACAAAAAAAAAAACACCCCATAAAGATTATTTTTCTGCCTTCCAGAAAATGCAGAATGAAAACAACCTCCCTTCTTCATATACTTTAGATCGCCTGACCATCACAGAGGCATCATTCAGCAGTGTAATAAATCAGATCAGTATCAGTTCTTTTCATAATTGCCCCGACTCCAGGCAGCAGCCTCGTGACTCAGTTTTCAGAATTGTGAGTTCTTGTGAATATTAAATCCATAAAAAACAAAAATCAAAACTCTCAAGGAAAACTTCAAGAATTTAATGACTGTCACTTCACATCTGAAAACTTACAGTGCTATGAAAAAGTAACTGTCCCCTTCCTGATTTCTTAGTTTTTTGGCACATTAGTCACACTTAAATGTTTCGGATCAAACAAATTTTAATATTAGAGAAAGATAACCTGAACAAGTTCAAGATGCACTTTTTAAATGATGATTTCATTTATTAAGGGAAACAGTCAACCAAACGTACCTGGCCTGTGTCAAAAAGTAACTCATGAATTATTTGTGATTAACTACAGTTCAATTTCACTGCCAGACCTGCTGAATGAAGAAATATCTAAAATAGAACCAACACATCATGGCAGAATCTAAAGAAACAATCTGAGAAACAAAGTCACTGACATCCATCAGTCTGGAAAGGGTTACAAAGACATTTCTAAGGCTTTGGGTCTTTAGTGAACCTCAGTGATTCTTCCCAGGAGAGACTGGCTAACCAAAATTACTTCAAGAGCTCATCAAAGAACCTAGAACAAAATCTAAAGAACTGCAAGGTCACAGTTCGTGATTCAACAATAAGAAAGAGGCTGGGTAAAAAATGGCAACAGTGGGAGAGTTCAAGGAGAAAAGCACTGCTGAGCTAAAAGAACACAAAGGCTCCTGTCATATTTCGGATATTTACCAAAAAACATCCGGATGATCCCAGAGAGTTTGTTGAAATATTCTGTAGACTGACTAATGCAGCATTTCATAAAAATAACATCATACCAAGGGACACCACACCACAACCAAACGTGGTGGTTGTGGTGTGATGGTCTGAGGCTGCTTTAGGATGACTTGCTGTAATTAATGGAACCTGCTCTCTACCAGAAAATCCTGAATGAGAATATCTGTCTATCAGATAGTGCTCAGAAGCTCGAGCAGCAGGTCAAAAAACACACCAGCAAGTCCACTTCTGAATGGCTCAAAAAAAAAATGAAGGTTTTGGTGTGGCCGAGTGAAAGTCTGGACTTAAAATAGATTAAGATCACGCCAAAGCAACTCAAAGAGGTCGTTCATGGTGGAAAACCCTCCAGTGTGGCTGAATGAAAACAATTGTGCAAACAAGGGTGGCCTTTCACAGCGATGTGAAAGGCTCATCGACACTTCTCGCAAAAACACTTGACTGCAGTTCTTGCTGCAGATGTTGGCACAACCAGTTATTAGGTTTAGGAGTTAAATACCTCGTCACACGGGGCCAGGTAGGTTTAGAGAACTTCTTTCCCTTAATAAATGAAATCATGATTTAAACACTGCACTTTGTATTCACTGTTTATCTTTGTCTAATATTAAAAGTCTGATTATCTTAAACATGCAAGTGTAACAAAATAAGACATCAGGACGGGAGCAAATGCTTTTTCACAGTACTGTAAACAAATGCTACAAAATAAACATCAAATGGAAAATATCAGCAATAAGCTGAATATTTCAAACTGAAAACAGCAACGTGAGACGTGTGGAAAACCTGCTCCCCTGTTACACATATTTTCACCACCATATCCAATTCAGGCTCTGGTTTACATTTTTAAAGCGTCGATTCAGGAATTAAAAGGTGCCTGATGTGAGAAATGAGTCCGTTCATGGGGCGATTTTGTGACAGCATTAATGTGGATTATGAGTTTTAGATCTTTACAGTCCATGACTGCAGCTAGGAATCCTGTTTTCTGCTCTTTAACTCGAGCATTTGAGAGCGGGTCTTCTGTGATCACCGTAACTTCAGTTTAATGAGTCACATGACGAGATCTGTGCGTCATCTGCAGACTCGTAGTAAGAGGTCTGGTTGTTTTCTGGTGTGAGTGCTGGGAATCCGTTACAGTCTTTGGTTTTAAATGCATCGCTTACATCATATAATACCAAGAAAAGAGGCAAAAGCCGCAGCCTGAACAGCTTGGCGTGTTATCTGAAACTGAAAAAATGGTTTGGATTTCTCAAAATGTGCCTCTTCTTGGAAAAATGTAAGTATTGGATAATCCTCCTTATTTTAGAAGGTCATAAAATAAACGGCGAGGACAGATACTCACCTGCCAGCGCTCCCGATCGGTCCAGACTACGTCTCTTCAGCGCTCGCATCGTCACCGTGAGGGGAACCAAGATGGAGAACAACCATCGCCACGGCGACACGGGCTGCAGCGTGCCTGAAAACAACCACACGCACACCGAGACCACCATCAGCACCTCTTCACCCGACTGATCGTGTGAAGGATTTACTGAAGCGCATAAAGACACGTTTTCATTTTTTAATGGATCATAGAGTGAAAAAGTTTTAATTTTAAATATTAAAAAGAAATGAGATGCATTGTGTTTTTAAATATGACTGATTAAACTACAGCTGCTGCATTTTATTCAGGCTTTTTCTGGCTCACTGTGGGCTTTGGAGGGGATCAACTCCAACAACAGTGTCAGGTCACTCAGGAAGTGTAACAATCCAATAACTGTGTCTTAATTTAAAACCATGCAGGGACTGAATTTCAGTGGGGACAGCTGTAGAAGGGAAGTGTTCTACCTGACCATGACGATTTCAAAATAAAACCGGAGAGACGAGAAACGAGCCGATGTGCTTCGATCTGTTGGTCACGTCAGTGCATATACTGTAAGCTGTTGAAATTATTTAAATGTGGCAGGGTGCAGGAGGTAGAGACGAGTGCAGAAGATTTACAAGATGGTAGTGAGACCTGCTGTTAAGTGTGGTGTCGGGACGGTGGCACTGACAGAAAGACCGGAGGCCGAGGTGGGGGTGTTCAGATTTTCACTGGGAGTGAGCAGGAGGAGAAGATTAGAAATGATCTGAGGGACAGCTTAGGAGAGATGGAGGATATCATGCAAAGGATGATGAAGATGTAGATGGAGGAGAGGAGGAAGGAGTATAAGAAGAAGAAGATGCAGGCGGAAGGAGTAGAGGAGATCTTGGTGGAAATGCTGTAACATGTCTCGTCATTTCTGAAAATCTGATGCTTGAAGCACAAACAAACGCTTTTTCTTTCTAAACCTGCTCCGCATAACTGATCTCAAACCTTTGAGTAACAGCGTGAAACCCAAACTTTCCTCGTCATGTTGCTCAAAAGAAAGACCAGAGACCCCGATTCAGCTTTATTCACCAGGTATGTGCACACATACAAGGAACTGAATTTCTTCCTGTTAGCTGTCGAGTTTGTCCTTCAACATGTGCCTCGTGTCCTCATTGCCACGCTCTCTCTCTCCATGTATGACTGTGAAAAATGGTACTGAGGTCTGTTCAGCTTTTAACCCACTTCAGAAGAAAAAAATCAAAGTTAGTTTGAAAGCTAAAGTATTTAGGGCAGCATTCAGAGAGGGGCACATGATTTAATGGATTAACTTCCCATTTAACGGCAGTTTTAAGGGGGGAAAAAAAAAACCTTAGAGTGAAAACATTCCCAGGCAGGCAGCTCACCGTAGAATGTGCTCATCGTGAGGGAGAGGATCCAGAAGAAGAGAGAGAGTGCCAAAGTGGCACACAGCACGATCATATCAATCATCATGTTGATGGACTCCTTCATCAGGATATCATTTTCAGAGTCCATGCTGAGGGACGGCCCGTGCTGCAGGACAGGAGGACAGAGTCACATCAGTGTTTGTTCGATTGTTACTGCTGCTGTAAGAAAACTACGCCGCTACTTCACGTTGATCAGAACATGTTTTATAACAAAGTAAAAGCTCCCAGTTTGCCCAGACTTTCATTTCTCCTTCGTAATAGTGCCTCAGAGCAGAAAAATACAGCCTAAACTGCTTTTATGTTTTATTTTGCTGTATTTTGCTCACATTGTAAAACTACACAGCTTTTGGGTTTGTTATTTTCTGTATTAAGCACCTTGAATTTACATATAATAAAATATGCTAGTTAAATAAAAATGCCATTCCTTGCAATAGGTGGCACTCATAGGGATCATTTTGTGCAGAAAGAGTCGCATGACATGTAAAACTCCCCTCCTGGAGCCTGAAGCAGAGAGCCCAGCTTGGTACACCTCTCAGGTAACACCCCATGTGCCTCCTCATTTGAAACCTCCTGACTCTCCTCTGGCACTGGCTGACCTCAGGCCAGCCTATACTCATCCTCTCTCTGTTCTCAGCTCTGTTTAAATGAGCTGCCTGAAAACCACTATCTTAATTTGCCATGAAGAGAGTCATGAGTAGGGCGGAACCAAAACAAAGCGCCACCAGACCTCCCTTAAATTGAAACTACACACCTAAATGTGAGAACCAAGTGTTCTCAAATTAAAAAACAAAACAAAACAAAAAACAGAATAAAACTCTAAAACTATACCAAACACCGAGCTGAAGTGTCACTTTGGTACATGTGAATATATTTAAGCGGTACTTTTTTTAAATATACATTTATAAACTCACCGTTTGTCTCCTGAGCCATCACGACTTATCGGTTAAACGCCCCACTTTAACGAGTAAATTAGAAGTTAGCTTTCTCTTTTCGAAGTGGAACAACTAACAGTAGTGTTTCTTACAAATGTAATTAAAGGGAAACAGATTTTAGCAGTGAAACCAAACAGAAATCAGAAGCTCAGCTGAAGCTTCCAGGCTAAAACCCCTGCCGGAGGGAGAAAACACGACGGACCGATTTCCGGCAGCCAGCCGCTGAGTTCTTAAAGGGACAGTAACCCAAATTATAGCCCGGGACACCTGAGCGAAATCCGTAACAGTACCAAGGTATGTATCAATATCAGTAACAAAGATGTCTTTTTTTGTTTTGTTGTTAATAGGGTGGCACAGGTGAAAACAAGATCAAGTAATAACTCCATCTCTCCTATTTAATTAATAGCTGTATTTATTATAAAGATATTTATAAATATATTTCTGGTTTAAAAACTTTTATAATTTGGAGTCTACACAGAAGCCGTTCCAAACGTTTCATCGTGTTTTAAACTTAAAAAATGGATTAAGGCAGTTGAGTCCTGTATAAAAATTAAAAACTCTTTAAGAAGCTGGACTCAAGTAAAACATAAGCCAACAGGTAAATAACCCTTACAGACAGACTACATGGAAAGCGATGTCCTACCGTTTTAGGAAACAGAATAATATCTATAATGAGTCTTGCCATTCTTCTTGGAATTTCTGAGCTTCCAATGATCTTCAAGAGCTTTAAAGCTCCGCTCAAAATGCTGCCTTTAATCTATGATCCCATGGGAAATACTTCTCTTCCTGACAGCAGAGCACAGAGAGATCTCTGTTCTTGTCTTGCATCACAGCAGGATCTTTTTTTTTATCGGGTGTGTGATGGAAAATCAAAAAATTGACACACACTCAAACCAATTACATCCTATTGAGAATACAGATGGACACTGAAGATTTCAGAAGCTTCAAATGAAAAGAAATATCTGTCCACCGGTTTGATCATTTTCCCTTCAAATACCTCCACAGTTACTGGG
The DNA here is from genome assembly GCA_015106755.1 of Etia nguti. NCBI lineage: Eukaryota > Metazoa > Chordata > Actinopteri > Cichliformes > Cichlidae > Etia > Etia nguti. The sequence goes on from VUQG01045969.1 coordinate 46,384, forward strand.
CGAATTATCCTTTTATTGTGTGGAGATTCGTGGTTGCCAGAGGATGAATCCCACCCACTCTGGTAATTCTCTGACATGGCCTTAGTTTCCTGTGAAATCTTTCCAACTCAAACTGATTGAAAGGCCTAAATCTTTACACAGTCTTGATCATTCTTGATTGGTTTTCAGATGATGAACTTTTCCCCAATTTTTTCCCCTATTAAATTAGATCCAGTAACTGCATGGCTCACCATGACATTGTTTTGACATTAACAGTTGCCAGAGGATAAATGTACATTTTTATCAACCCATCATTTTGTCTAGTGCCATCATGAGGTTGACATTTTTTTTAATCCAGTCTTCTCAGAGATACTGGATGCTTACAATGAATTCATGGAGCAATTCAAGGTCCTAATATGATGAATCTTAACTGGATGCAACTTTTCATCTAATGCCAAGTTATGTGTACAGTGTGCTGAGCTACAGCTGATAAGAAAGGTCAGTTTACCTTCAACCCTCCTGTCTTATCTTAGCTGATGTGGGGTGATTTACTATTTACCACTACAAGTGAAAAGTCAGTCTGAGGCTCAGGGGATATTCACTGTGTTGCAGGTATTTACACATAAATTAAAGTCTAATTATAAAACTCATCTGAAAATATTACAGGAATCCATTCAGATAGTTGACTGTGAAGCTCAGCTCAGCTTTAACTATCACACTGATGAAATTAGATATATTTCTGTTCCAGTCCATTTGTACAGACTGTTAAAAGTGATTCTGCATCTGTCAGCATTTTAAAAGCTTTTCTGTGTAATGAATGTGAAGCACTTTGCACACATTAAACACTTTTAATACCAGGGTTAGAACAGATTGTATCTCATCATAAAAACACGACAATTCCTCGATTTTTATAACAGCCCATGAACCTCTGAGTCCATTTATGCTTTCTAAGTAAAAGACGCAGGCTGGTTTTTCTGGGAAAAAAATGACAGATGTGCCAATTATGCTCATTTTCGAGAGGGACAGCATCACATAACATTAATCAGAACTGTCCACAGCAGTAATGTTGAATAGCTGTTCCTTCTTCTTTTTACTAGTAGCTAGTTTTTTTCTTTCCAGCGTTTAAAACTTTTAAAAAAAAATTATGTTTCTGCTCTTACTTAATTATGTGTCATTTTGTTACTTAATATTTTCATTTAAATGTGTGCCTTTTTACTGTATTCTATTTATTTTGACTTCAAAGTAGTTTTTTTTTTTTACTTAATTGCAATATTGCTATCGAACAGTACGGATTACATACATATATTACATATCATATCATTTTACTTATTTAAGCTTTTCCCCCCCTGTGTGTTTAAATATGTTTAAATAATTTTAAAGTGCTGTAACAAAAAATGTACCAATCTTGGGATTTAAAAAAGTCATTATAATTACTCTTTTTTTGTTTTGTTTTTACTTAGTTGTTGTTGTTAAAATTACTTAAGTAACAGCCAGTAGCAGAAATTGAAGCTCATCAGACTGGGAAACATTCTTTCAGTCTTGTATTGCACAGTTTTGGTGAGGCTGTGTGAACTGTAGCCTTTGTTTTCTTTTTTTTAGATGACAAGAGTGGCACCCAATGTGGTCTTCTGCTGCTTTAGCCTGTCTGCAAAGTTTGAGTTTGCAATTCTCTTCTGCATACCTTAGGTGTAACAAGTGGTTATTTGAGTTACTGTTGCTTTCCTATCAGCATCAACACGGCATTTTCTCCCACAGAGCTGCAGTTTACTTCATATTTTCCTCTTTTTTGGACTGTCCTCTGTAAATCCCAGAGATGGTTGTGTTCAAGCCAGTTAAAATAATCTTTTTCCTCATTCTGATGTTCAGCCTGAATGTCTGCAGGTCATCTTGACCACGTCTAAATGCATCGAGTTACTGCCACAGGATTGGCTGATTAAATGTTTGTGTTACCAAGCAGTTGAAAATGTCTACCTAATAAAGTGGCTGTAGAGTGTATATCCAAAAGTATAAAGCAAAATGATTTTGAATGTTTTCAACATATTACAATAGACAAAATACCCAAAACAAGAATTTGTATAACTATATCTTCCTTCCACTGATTCACACAGGTGCACAAACCTGCGGATAATTTACAGCTGAAGTTTCTTGTAGCCTGGTCTCTATGCTCCAATATTAAACCCATACACAGTCATGGTGGTGATTTAAATATCAGTAGTTTATTTTGGATACATAGCATAAATGTCTATTAGTCAAAAACATTAACTGAGATCAAACTATGAACACACATGCACTGGGGGAGAGCTATTGGAGGAAAGAGAGATTATGCCACCTACCGAGCAGTAACGAGTCGAGGAGGATCAGAGGAGGTGTGGTTTGTAGCACTGAAGCAGCAGCCACTTTTTAAGAGCGGGGCTAGATCCACCCCTGGAGAGAGAGAGAGCCTTAAGAGAGAATGAGAGAGAAAGAGACCTTATAACATGTGTTCTGTATGTCCGAGACTCATGGGAAGTGTAGTTGTTGAAAGTGACTTCAATCTTCACCCAAAATTTAAAATCTGAGCTGTTTGTAGACATGATGTTGGAGTTTAGTGAATCCCCAAAAGACTGGGGGCAAATGAATCCTGAGCTAAATCAATGGGCGAACCAAACCTTAAACCATAGACTGTATATAAAAGATGGGCGTAGCCACTGTGACGTCACTGCCATGCCGCTTTTTTGGTACCAGAAGTGACCCTATTAGGACAGGCCTAAGTTGTTTCTTGCATCAGGCTGTAACCATGTTTATGTCAGCTGTGAAGTTGGACTTATTAACATGGGAGTCTATGGCAACTGACTCACTGTTTAAAGCAGCCTCAAGTGGCCACTAGAGAAACTGCAGGAACTTCATCCCCTCAGGTTGGTTCTTGGTTTAAGTGATATTAAGGTTATATATCTTCACCAACACCCCAGACAGCAACATCAATATTACATTACCTTTAGTCCTTGCAACATATTTCAGGGTCCGGTTAAAAGCCAACAAGAATAAGGACATATAACAGCAACATATATGAAACAAAAACAAAAAACAAGTAATATAAAACATATTCAGAGTGTCATTTAGTACAAACAAGCACAGAAACAGTTCTGTTAAATAACTGTGTTAAAAACATTAAATGTAGATAAAGTCCTGGGAGGTTTTCCACAATTTCAGCCCTACAAAAGATCATTTTGATTTATTTTCAACAATAAAAGTGAAAAATAAGTCTAAACCTTGGATTTGGTTCATTGCTGTTGTTATTTAGAGGGGATACATGACAAAAAATAGGAATCTGTAGGAAAACTGGGAAAAATATTGTCAAAAGTAGTGTTTTTTTTAAGTCAAAGAACAATATAACTTCACTTCTTAACATTAAGTTGTATTTAATTTACATATTAATGTATATATTTGAACTCCTGGGATTAATAACTCATAATAATTTGTCAGTTTACTTTTGTAAATTTGACCTTTTTTTCTTGGAAATTTGAGGGGTTTTTTAAAATAAGAAATGGTATTTTAATAAAAAATAAAATACAATGAAAATAAATAAAATAATAATAAAAGACCTCTATCGCCCCCTAACCTACGAAACTCTTCTTTCAATTTCGCGGGAGGGTCTTCCTGAATTGACATCCTCGACTTTCCGTAGTGTTTACATCCGCCGTAGCCAATATGGCGTTTTGCGGTTAGCCTGTTAGCTTTAAATAGACGCATTTTAATGTTTTTGTTCGTTTCACGTTTATATTTAATGCGTTTCTTGGGATCAGTATGTAAAATTAGCTTTTTAAATAGTATCACACTATCTATCAGTTGGTGTATTTTTTTTTTGGAGGATGTTTTTTTCTTACACACATTTCCCGTTGCTAACACGGCCGACTAACAGTTAGCTCGCCCCTCTCCACTCTCGGGGCTATTTGCGAACCATGACAGAGGTGGAGGAGCTGCGGCCGGTTCCCCGGGAGCGGGCCATCCTAGAGAGCTTCTTCGCCCAGCTCGGCATGTTTTCCTTCGACCGAGCAAAAGACTACGTGGAGCGGGAGAAGGACGGCAGCAGGAGCAGCGGCAGCATCTGGAGCGCGCTGCTGGCCGCTCTGGCTCACCTGGCCGCGGCGGAGAAGGTGTACCACAACATGACGTTCCTGGGACAGAAAATAGGTAGCTTTCTCTGCTGCTGTGGTCTGCTGTATAACCACCATAACAACAACGGTGTGGTGGATTAAAGCGGATAAAATGGAGTTTAATATGGGGTCCGTGCATGTACGAAGGTAGAATAATTAAGAAAAATTAAAATACATTTAAAAAACGCGCAAATCTGTGAGGGAAAAAAGTTTCAATTTCAGGTGAAAAATTGCGTATTTGTAAGGAAAATAAACTAATTTAAAAGAATGGAGCATGTTTATAAGCAAACAAACAAAAGTCTAGGAAAAACAATCTATTTATAAGAAATAATAGCAAATTTAGGAGAACAACTGCATATATGAATGTCAGTTCATGATAATAAAATGGCCAGTGGCGCTCATGCTGTGGAAGGAATGTTGGCTTTGTGTGGGTCCCCTTAGAGGAAAGGGTCACTGCAAATCAATACAAGTCTGTTCTGAGCATTCACCTTTAACCTGTGGTGAAATATTTCTGTCGTCATGGGAGTGGTCTCCTTCAGAATGACAGTGCAACATCAGTAGGGCATGAGTGGTCACTGAACACCTTCATTAAAACATCAAATATGGGAATGTTTTGGGAAATCTGGGTTCAGTCCATCCAAAATAACTGTGATTTCAGGGTTTTTACTTCTTTTTCCTGCTGTGAGAGTAAACATTTCTAAGTATTTATCTTTTTTTGCTCCTAACAAACAGCTTTTAAATGTAGTGCTGTGCATGCAGTTTAAGGTTTTATCATTTCTTTTTATGTCCTGGATGGATGTCCTCCGTCACACCTTGCAGAACTTTTATGTTCACGACAGCTCCACCTTTTTTTAATCGCTGCTTCAGTCAGACTTTTAATCTAATCTGAGCTGAGACTTATGATTTTTTTAATCTTCATTATAAGTAAGCAATGATTTCTTATTTGGTATTATATGTACTCAATTAAACATTTGAAACTCCAGAAATAAATTTAACTTCCACCACCAGGTGGCGCGGTAGCACCTGAGTGTTTCTGTGGCTTGACACACACCCCTCTCTCTGCAGGCGGCCAGTCCTTCTTCAGCCGGAAAGACTCCATCCGCACCATCTACACCTCGCTGTACAACGAGCTCAGGAAGGTGGTGATGATGGGGCGCCACGGCCAGTCGAACTCCTCTTCCTCCTCCTCCGCCTCCTACCTGGAGGACCTGCTGTCGCACCTTTCAGAGCAGCTCTGCCACTTCATCCAGGCCCGCATGGAGATGGCTGACCTGTACGAGAAAATGCACTCACTGGGCAGCCAGAAAAACGTCAACTCTGAGGAGCTGGTCGCCGTGCTCGAGGTCGTCCTACAGAAATACAGCTCCAAGTGTGTATAGGATTACAGAGTACTGAATACACAGTATAGAGGCTACATTATACTTTACCTTCAGCTGAATGATATACATCAAGTATATATATATATATATATATACATACATACACACATACATACATGTGTGTATTTATATGTTTTAGTTAAAACATTTTATTAATTCAGTGAACAAACTTCAGTCCTCATTTCAGGCGTTAAATCTTCCTTCTTTTTTTTGTTTTTTACATTTACTTTTTACTATTTTTATCACCCAGCAGCCTATGAAGGACTGCGAGGTCAGTCTTAAAGAAAATCTTTTAATTTTGCAATTTAAGAGTTAAGTGGAACGGTTCAAAACTATCACAACTAACATTCGACTAAGACTTCCACACCCAGGTAGTGTGGTCCTTAAAACCCCCCCTCCAAGATCACGATTCTTTGATGTTGATTATAAACAAAGTGAGATTTAAAGAAAAAAACCAAACATGTATGGTTAAGTAAAGTATTTGGACAACGCCACAATTTTGACACAAACCTGGTGACTGTGCATAGAAACATCTGTAATAATGCAGTATTTTTAGTAAAATCCTTGAATTAAAGCTGGAAGTCTGCACTTAAATCATGTTCTCATGGTTTAATTTAAAACCTGCTGTAGTGGTGCACAGAGGCATAACTGCAGAAATTGTGTCATTATTCAAAAACGTTTGGACCAAAGTGTAAAAAACAAAGAGCGAGAGAGAAAGAGAAAGAGTGACATATTGAGGTTGTTGAAGGGAAACTTTGAGCTCTGGAATCTGGCGTTTTCCCCAGAGACGTGTCAGCAAGTGGCGTCCTGCAGCCGCAGCAGGAACAGAAAGCGAGCGAGCTGTTGACTGCGCTGCAGTGGGACGCAGTGTGACGCACCACACGTCAACAGGTCAGCCAGCCGTGAACCGGAGAGAGACGGTGACGTGCTCACTCTGTCTCTCTCTCTCCCTCGTCAGCAGACCTGGGGGAAATGTTTCTCTCAGCTGCTTTCAGGTTTCTGCAAATTAGGCCAGAAGAGAAAATAAGTAAGGATTCTGTCTCCTCAGGGAGATTTTTTTTTGGCACCCTCAAAACTACTTCACATTTTGCCTTTTGCTGGTTTAATCAGCACTGTTCAGAAGTGATCGTTTCACTGGAACCTCCATGTGTGTTTGTTTCAGCCAATGAGCAATGTCAGACCTAACATGAGAAATAATGACTGATCGATGGAGGATGGCATTGGTTACTTACTTCCTCACCACTTCCTCTTTCTTTTTGCTCTTCCAGGTTCCACCACCCCATTGTGGGCCGGGTGGAGGAGGGCTTCCAGACAGAGGTGGATGTGGTGACCCAGCTGCTGCGCTGCCAAGCCCAGTTGTCCGAGTGGCACTTCCTGCCCGCCCTGCTCAGCCTTCACGGCGCCAACTCCAAGCTCATCGCCTGGGGTCAGCTGTTCCAGCGGCAGAAGGAGACTCGCAAGCACCTGTTTGGAGGTCAGTCCCAGAAGGCGGTGCAGCCTCCGCACCTCTATGTGTGGCTGCAGCGCTTCCAGGCGGCACTGCTTGCCAAGTTCAGCTTCTACTTTCACGAAGTTCTGAGCAAGCAGACGGTCCCAGCTGACATGAGGGCGCAGACGGCTCGCACCACGCCGGACTACTATGGCAAGATCTCCACCTTCATACGCAAACACGATGCCAGCAACGTGTCGCTCGTGTTTGACAACCGCGGCTCGGAGAGCTTCCAGGGTCACGGCTACCACCACCCACACTCGTACCGGGAAGCGCCGAAGGGCGTGGAACAGTTCCCCGCGGTGGTGTCGCTGCCATCCGGAGAGCGGCCACTCACGCACTGGCCCAACGTCATCATGATGATGGGAGACCGCGCCGCCGAACTCAACACTCTGGACAAAGTGGTGCACTTCTATGATGACAAGGTCCAGAGCACATACTACCTGACGCGGCCGGAGCCGCACTTCACGCTGGTCGTCATCTTTGACGGCAGGAAGTCTGAGAAGGACCTGCACCTCACCGGCTTCCTGCAGGAGATTTCATGCTCGCTTCGGAACTCCAAGCCTTTCAGCACCCTCAAACCCGGGTCGAAGGGCTGAACTGCACATTGGCAAGACGCTTAATTCTACATGGTCCGGCATTTTCTGCGGTCCAGCTGGCGCACGATGTAAAAATCCTTTTTGCTGCTTTGATTCTTAGTTTGCCAAAAATGTTCCAGACCAAAGAGATTCGAGGTGCTCTGAATTTATTTGACCTGTCGATTCTTTGGCCGTGACAGGATGACCACCACAGCACCGCTCGTGCTCAGAGCCTTTTAATTATTTGGCATCATGCTGTTTTAACAGGTTTACGTTTTAATTCGTCATACATTACATTTGTTGTGCCTAATACAGTTTAAATAAAGATTTGAAATGTAAAACAGTAAAATTTCAGTATTTACTTTTTACATATTTTTTGTATTATTTATTTTTAATATCCTTATTTGTTTTAAACTCTGCTTTGCTGCAGCTGCTCAGTTCATCCTGTCTGAAACAAGCTGCTTTGGCTCCTCCCCCTGTTTGAACCAACTTTGTTCTGATTGGTTGCCTCTCACAGGGCGGGAGTGCGGTGCTCAGTACTGGAGCTATGTGCTGAGATCACCACAATAAGGATACGTGACATCATTCCGAGACCAGAGCAGGAAAACCTGTGAAGCTTTTGGCTCACTGTACATAAAGTGGTCTCATTATTTGAAACTTTGGCTATGTATAACAGGAATATCCACTGGATATCACTGGAACAGAAAGCAAAATATTTTAAAGGACAATAAAATACAATTTTGTGAGTATCGGTGAGATTACAATTTAAAGAGTGTTCATTTACTAATGCACATACACTCACTGGCCCTTTTATTAGCCCAGTGCATTTAAGCATGCAAACACAGTCACAAAGATCCTCCAGAAGTTCAAGCTAAACATCAGAATGGGGAAGAAAGGTGATTTAATGGACTTTGAACGTAGCCTAAAAATGCCCATCTGCTCTCCTGCACAACCATCTCTAAAGTTTACAAAGAAAGATCTGAAAAGAGAAAATGTCCAGTGAGCAGCAGTTTCTGGCTGAAAATGCCCTGTTGATGTCAGAGGAAAATGGAAGGCAACAATATCTGATATAACCACTCATTGCAACCAAAGTATGCAGAAGAGATTCTCTGAAAGCAAAACCGGTTGAACCTTGCAGCAGAAGGGCACACCAGGTGCTACTCCCGTCAGGTGAGAACAGGAAACTGAGGCCACAGTTCACACAGACTCACCAAAAACTGGCGATTTCTGCTTCAACTTTCAGATGGTGGGCGCACAGTTCGGTGTTAATGACATTTAGAGACATTGTGGAAAAAGAACTATGAAAGGGTTAAATGGCAGCAATTTACTGAACACATCTGAAAGTTTATTGAGTGAAAGAAAAACAGCGAAGTAAAGGATTAAATCGATGAGTGGCTTGAATGCTAGTTTAGGTTTATTTGTAATATAAATACAACACATTGATACAATCCATTTGGCTATATGAGCTCATCATTAGGAAGCTCAATTTTCAAATACAGCAACACTAACAGACAAAAACCATTTCCTTTATTATCAAACACATTCAAAGAAACCTCCCTTTGAGTTAAAATGCACCACCATGTTATGATGCTACATGCCAAGTACACAATCCTATACATCAAAGTGCAATGTTCACAATGGGTTAATGCTAGAATTCATAATTCAGAAATCTACTAAACACTTTATGATTATTTCATTCGGAGTGCTGCTGCTCTTCGCTCAGGACATGCGTGAGTGGATTCACAACTTCCAAAAAAGGATTA
>VUQG01045972.1:9578-22386 GCA_015106755.1 Etia nguti
GACTGTCACTTAGCAACCACTTGCCAGTCAATTGGGGAATACACATTTCTTTATCTAGCAAGATTTCAGGGGGGTTGTGACCAATCTCTCTCCTTTATACCAGAAACTGATAACTTGTCCAAATATGGTAAATTCTGGCTCCAAAAACTAGTGTAACAGTGGCCGAAAAGCTAACGTCACAGTTGCTTCATCCATTTTGTTTTTTTCAACCCAGGTATGCTTTTCACACATGTACTGCACATAGCTATAGAGGGCTTCAATGAAAGGGGTTACAAAGCAAAAAAGCAACATAGGCACTGGTCTGCAGAAATGTGGAAAAGTGATACGGTCTGGTGAGTCATCCTCCACCATACTGTCACCAAGTGAGAGACTGCATACATAAAGACATCAAGAGAAAAGCACAGCCTAGAATGCTCGGCCCTTAGAGTGAGGCTCCGCTGGCTCTATTAAGACATTTGGGATATTTTGCTGTTTCCTTTTTCCAAGGGGCCACATTAGAAACTGGGACTTTTATGGATGGCCACACCAATAAGCTTAATTGATGCGGCCCTCCACAAAAGTCCCAGTTTCTCATTTGGTCCCTTGGAAAAATGAATTGCCCACCCCTGCCTTAGAGGGAACAAAAAATGAAAACCAATAGAAAGTTGTTCTGGTTGACCAGTTGTATGGGATGTGAGTGGTCTATTTCAGGATGACAGTGCCTCCATCTATATAAGGGCCTACCTTATAGTTAACACGGCTTAAGGAGTAGCCTATGAACTCCACAGTCACCAGATCGCAACTAAAATTAACATCTTCAGGGGACTGATGTGTCTCCATATCATCAAGACATGAAATGAGGGAAAATCTTTAAGAAAAATGGTGCCCATCCCTCTGGTAAAGGAATGCTCGAAGAATTAATGTTGTGGCAGCATGTAGTGGTTCATACACCTTAACAAGAAATTTAACTGGCTTGTTGTTGGCTTCTTTAATTCGTCAAACATCTTTACTTTCAAAGATACTAATTATTATTATTGTTATTTATTTATTTGTTTTTGTAAGCTCGCACCTATAAAATGGCCACTAAACAGTAGCCCCTTTTCAAAATCTGATGTTTTCACTTGAAGAAGGCAAAAAAATACATTTCATCTGCCAGTGTACCTCAAAACGACACACTTCTTATCTAATACATTTATCGTGTTATCTACAATCTGCAGAGGATGTGCTATTTTAAACTATCCTTCCAGTTTTGACTGTGATCATGAACCGCTGTAATGTTTTAATCTTTGTCTACAGCGTCACTTCAGTAACCTTTGTGGCTCCTTTCGTATCCTCTCCTCCTTCACTCTTTTCTTTCTTCTCCTCTTCACCCTCTGGCTCCTTCTTTGCAGTTTCTTTTGCTGTTGCATGCTCCCTCTCTTCCTCCTCCCCCTCTTCCTCCTCATCAAGTTGGAGGCTCCCCGATGAAAACCTCATCCTGGCTAGTCCAGCGGACCGTACCATCTTACCCACCTGAGGGGCAGGGCAGTAGTATGGATAGAAAACCTCCGGGTCTGAGTCGCTGTAGCTTCCCGCAGTGCTGCCAATCATACATAGTGAACTGGGGCGTTCAGGCAGAGGGGAAGAGTTTAGTGGGAGGTAGGTGGGTCTGGAGGGGCGCGTCAGATGGGGGTAGTAACCAAGAGGGCGAAACTCAGAAGCAGGGTTAAAGGCAGTGTTTGAACTCCTCGAGAGGTGTAATTTGACATCAGGTTGGCTGGCTACACGGCGAGGCAGCCCAGGAAGGAAGTTGGAGTCATCGCTGTAATGACCTGCCTCTGTATGTCCAACGCCCATGAGTCTTGCGCCATTGCTTCCTGGTTGGTACACTCTGGCCAATCCCAGCCCACCTGAACCGGTGGAGCGGAGATTTCTTCTGATTGGTGAACTAGATGGTGAATCGTGACGTACTGGGTAGAAAGATGGCCGTGTTATGCCATCCATTGTCACATAATCCCGTCGTCTTGGATGTGGAATTCGTTCCAGTGAAGAAACGGCAACAAATTCCGACAAGTAGGGATGTCGGTTGAGTGGCGAAGAGCCAGCTAATGGGAACGATGGGAGGACAGGATGATACTGGTAGGCAGGGCTGTTAGGGTAGAGAAGGACCAGCTGCTGTGCTGCATCTGGGTGTGGCTGGGGGTTGGGTCGACGTCTAGATCGGTTTCCATAGACGCCAGCTAACCGCTGGGCTTGGCGCTGTGCCCCAATTCGTACCCCCCTTGCGTCCTCTACTACAGATATCGAAGCAGATCTTGTCTTCGGTGAGGGTGAGGGCGGCGTTGTCTGGTGGACAGATGGAGAGAGAGGAGTGACTTGGGAGAGGAGGTGAGGCCTCTGGCTGACCTCAACACATGAATGGCTGCGTTTAGCCCCTCTTTCATTGATTTCAATATCGTTGTCTCGATGATGCGGGTCCAACTGATCCTGGCTGTGTACCACCAGAGCACGACTTGACCGTGGGAATGGGCGGGAATGTTCATACACCTGAGAAGCAAAGGCACAAACACTTGAGTTGTTTTTATTTCTTGTTAGGACTGAACAATATTTTGATCATGCTACCATTAATTAATTGGCTAATATGATATAAGAGAACTGTAAAAAAGAAGAAAAACCAGCCCAAGAACATGTAATGAAAATTCTAAAAACCCAAAGATGTTCAAGTTAATTAAACAAAATCATTAAAAATAGATAATAGAATAGTAGCTGTCTTAATTCTGTCAGACATGAATATGCGCTGTGTGTCAAGGAATAGTTTTAAAGAATGTACAGTCATATTTATTACCTGTTTGGAGACATCTGTGAGGAGATCAGGAGAAGATCGACATTGTCTGGGATCATAGTCTGTCTGACTGTACGTCCTGGACAGACAGAGAGAGGAATAAAAGAACGGATGTTATACACACACTATAAAAATTGATCACAAAAGATTCCTCTGTTACTGATCCTTTGACCTTTACAGAAGATGGCTTAATGAAATGTGGTCCAGTTTCAAGTACTTCAAGCTCCCTTTCATGAGTTTCTTGCTTATGAAAAGGAAATTGAAGCATCACTAAAATCTCTCTCTCACTTTTCAAAGTGCGAAGGCTTCTTCTCCCCTGATCCCAGACACTCCAGCAGCTGCTTCTGGGTCCGACCACTGCCAAACAACATTACCAACATTAGATGGACACACTACCACGCCTGACTGAAAACAAAGAGTCTAAATATTCAACAGTAGAAAGGGGTAAAAAAGAAAAGAAAAAAAAAGCTCACAGTCCATCATAGCTCTCAGGTTATTTCCTATAAAGCAGCAAATGACTTTGAGCACAGTTTGATTTAATTCTGACCAATACTATGAGTAGGGAGTAGGGATTCTTGTGAGTTGTGGACAGACTGATCACCACGACATGAGCTCATCTGGCTTTTGAATAAGCTGGAAAGCTCAGGATAATTTATTCAAACACTACAAAAGTAGGTAAGTAAAAAGTTTACATTTGTGAGTCAAAGTATTTGTGTACAAGCTTAAATCCAGATGATGTACCAATAGATGGTTGGAGAACAATTCACTGGAAATATGTAAGTGACTTTGATATTGGGAAAAAGACGATTAATCTCTATATATTATCTAAAGCCTGAATGCACCTTCACATTATAGCAGTATGTATACTTGTGTGCATTTTACCTGTATCTGAAGCTGGAGCCTTTACATGACAGCAGAGTTTTGTGTATGGCCTTTGGTTCCTCAGCCAGCCTGAAGAAAGCATGGTACTCCACACACATCTTCCAGAATGATTTACACACATCACGACTGGCCATGGCGAACTCTAGTGTATCCTTACACGATGGCTGGATGGACGTGAAATAAGAGGACGATGAGCCAAATATTTACGACCACCTCGGTATAGCATTCTGTCTGCACTTCAAGTCCAAAAAAGTCTTCTACCCGAGAACTTAAAAGCCCCCATAGGGTACTCTGTGGGAACTGGCACCAGTAGTCTAGCTGTAGAACCTTTACATTGGTAATTTGGTAGCTGCTATCGATCAGATTTGATCTTTACATTGCCTGTTTGCATGCTGTTTGCAAGTACTCACAACTGCTGGCCAGGAGATCTCTAAAAAAGCCTTACTCTTTTGGCCAGAATGTTTTGTTCCTTGCAAAGGTCTCTTAAATATTTGTACCTGCCTATTTCTTATGCATCCATCACAAGAGTTCCCTGTTCACTCACAGTACTGCAGACCTTGACTTGCCATTGCTGAGACATCAAAAACTCACTCAGTATTCCGTGAATACTAATGGCAGGTGTGCCAGTTTAGCTAACTGGTTGAGCAGGTGATCACATGCCATATGGCTGAAATGCAGTGGCCCAGGATCGAGTGTGACCCATGGCTCATTTCTACACGTCTCCTCAACTTTCTTTTCTACTCTTAACTGCTCAATTATTGAATAAAGGGGAAAAAAACCCATCCATCCATCCATTCGCTTCCGCTTACCCTTTTTCAGGGTCGGGGGGGGGGGGGCTGGAGCCTATCCCAGCCTGTGGCGACCTGTCCAGGTCGCCAGTCTGTGGCAGGGCTCGAGAGGAACGGTACACCCCTCAAAAACAAATCTTAAAAAGACAAACAGCAAAACCGTGTGGCCCAAACTGGATCAGTTTCTCACCCCAACTTTATCATGTAGTTTGATGAGGAAATGCTTGCGTTTGAAGCTTAGCTTGCGGATCTTTGCCCAGCTGAATGTGTTGATTTTTGTGTTTCCCTGGAAAAACACAAGAAGAAATAATGAGAGATTATATGTAATGTGTAGTGTAGCATTTGCACACATATTTAGCCTCAAACAGTGTTCCTCTCCTAAACCTGTTAGTTGTTTTTTGAGAAGTACACATGGAAATTTTTAACTTTTATTGGTACTACAAAAACGAAAAGGATCACCAGGGTCATCAAGTTTTATTTCTCGCATACAATGAATGATTGTTAGTTTATTAGATCCATTAAATTTATTGTGTTGTAACTTCAAAAACAAACTTTTTTATGCTGCTATTGTGGTTAAAACAGCAACTCCTAGCTTAATAGATGAAAAAAATGAAAATATTTGTCCTTTTATGTGCAAGTGAACACACCTGAAAGACTAGTACTCCAGAGTGTGTGACAGCCAGATTGATCCTCATTCCCTCCCCATCATAAGCGGGGTGAGGCCTGATTCCGTACATGTCCAGCTTCCTTGCCACCTCCAGCAGCTGGATGTCGGAGTTTGCTGGAGAGAGTCCTCTATGGACAGCGACAAAGAATCACAATTACAATCCATATAAACCTAAACCACTGATTTTTTTTCTGCCAATTTGACCCACCGGTCACTTCTGCTATTCCAACAAAAATATCTCCCAGTTAGACTCAAATAACGCGTCAAACATTGGTTTCAAAAGTGTCATTTTGGTTGGAAAACGATCATATTTTAAAATCTATAGTTTTTTTAAGAACCTATGGGTGGGATGGGGGAAAGAGGCACAATCCTATATCCAGTTAATACTATGCCCTAAATGTGCTCCACATTTATCAGAAATGGTCAAAATTAACACTAGTTTGACAAAACTGTCCGCATACTACAGAGCACGGGTGTCTTCTGCTTCACTTCATACCTGTGTTTCTTGTGAAACTTGATGATCTTGTGGTCCAGATATTCCTGGTTGGGAACATAGTGCTTCATCTCCAAATGCTGGCAGTCCAGCTCCTCATCATAGTCCCCTATCTCTGCTGTAGCATACATACATATGCATGAAAACACATATTTAGCTTCTCTGTGTTTTAAACATTTAATTGCAGTATAGTCTCAAGCTCAGGCTCAATTTCTGCTACAATATTCTGATGGTAGGGTCATAATTTGGTGAAAACAACAAGGCAGAATGGATCTGTTCTGCCTTGTATCAGCAGGTCAGACTGGTGGTGGCGGTGTAATTGTACTAGGATATTTTGTTAAAATACACATTTAAACATTTGAGCATTTTTTAAATGCCATTGCCTATTGTTGCTGACCATATCCACCACTTTGTGACCACACCCCCTGATGGCTGCTTTCAGCAGGATAACACACCATGTCCCAAAGCTCAGATCATCTCAAACTGGTTCCTTGAACACGACAATGAGTTCACTGTACTCAAACGTGCTGCACAGTCACCAGATCTGAATCTGAGCACCTTTGGGATGAGCACCTGTGTCTGTGTGATGCTATCATGTCAACATGAACCAAAATCTCTGAGGAACATTTCCAGTACTTTTCTGAATCTGCTGCAAAAAATTACAGCAGGTGTGAAAGTAAAAGGAGGTCCAACTAATCAACTCACAAAGTTTCAGGTGAGTTTTACATCAGTATTTTTGATAATTACATGATGTGCTGCAGTTTGATGCTTACACTGCAGTATGTGAGAGACCAGCAGGGCGGCACTGTTGTCATTACAGGTCAGACTGCCATTAGACAAGTCCTGCTTGATCTGTAAGGCAAAAAGATACCTGTGCACACACAAAACAGTATGATTACACCTACTGTGGCATTTCACTTATGCTGAACATATATCTCATCTGTGCTCAGACTTTACCTGGTGAGGCTTCTCTTGAGTTGTCCAGGATCCGGCGGAAAAAATTTGACTATAAACCTGAAGAATAAATCATTGGTGTCTGACAGAGGGGAAAAGAAAAGAGCGAGATTATAGATGCAGGACAACGGTGCAGATGGAGACGCTGAGATCTGGAAATATTTGGAGGAAATATGAAGTCAGAGCACTTAGGATAGATATGACTTACATTTGATCTGTTTGACCAGAGGCTTAAGCAGCTCCAACCAAACCTGCAACGGAAACTTGTTAAGACATTCAAAACCTCCCACAATGATCTGTGCATATCTGTGCATATCTATCTCCAGTGTTTCTTACATAATTGCCACTGTGGTGTCTGAATTCCAGGCCAAAGTACTCCTTCTCCAGCAGCTTCAGATGACCGCACACTTTGTTGTAGAAGTCGCCACCTAAAACCTTTTGCTGGAAGAAAGATTGGGAGAGAATTAAAGTGAGAAGGATAATGGGACTTTTTAATTGAGATGTTCTTAAAACTAAAGTCTGGGAGTGCTCCTGGGAGCCCAGAAAAATGTGCTACAGCTCAGTTACTTTATCCACTAATACTTTGCTTAATGAGAGTTTGCATAATCACGTCCATTTTTTTTCTTTCATATTTAATTAATCTGTGGAAGATATGCATAGGGGACATTAAATGATTAAAAGACAACAGATAGAAAACGTTGAGGCATGACAGAGGACGACGGCAGAAAATTTTGAACTGTATCCATGGAAACTGAGACCTTCATTGCTCGTCTTACTTAACCTCCTAATGGTGAACACGTCAGGTGAAAGGTTAAGATTAGGTTTTTTTTTTTTTTTCACTGGTTGGTTAATTAGGCACATTTTCAAATACTAGAAGGTATTGCCTTTCACATGAAGTCTCACACATTTTTGCCATCAGGGTTCAAATGCTATAAAAATGGCGGATTTTAACTAATGTCCCTGTCTCTGGATCTCAATGACTTTCTGGGTCACTGGGAACTCAGTTTGCTGCGATATATGTATAGATATATAAACTATATAAAAAAGTAAGTTAGTAAGTAAGTATATATATAAAAGTAAGCACATCTGTGTTTGGTCGATTATGTCTTTGTTGTATCAAGGCTTCTTGTCCATAAAGCCAAATCTTCTCTGCCAATCCCAAAAACACAACCATGCAGGCTGATTTGTGACAAATGCTGGTTGATGAATGGGACGCCATGCCACAGCAATGTGGGTTCTTCCACATGCGAATAGACTGTAAACCAGGGGTAGGAAACTCCAGGCCTCGAGGGCCGGTGTCCTGCAGGTTTTAGATCTCACCCTGCGTCAACACACCTGAATCAAATGATTAGTTCATTACCAGGCCTCTGGAGAACTACAAGACATGTTGAGGAGGTAATTCAGCCATTTTAATCAGCTGTGATGGATCAAGGACACATCTAAAACCTGCAGGACACCGGCCCTTAAAGCCTGGAGTTGCCTACCCCTGCTGTAAACTGTTGCTATGTCTTGTTTCTTCAGACTTCAATTATCCCAAGATCTGGCAAGTTTTTCATGGACAAAACCCACATACTCAACTCTGCTGCTCAACCAACAAATGCATTTTCCTTACAAATGTGGCTCCATTTAAAGGCAATTAAACGGGCTTTCTAATGGTGTATGATTTACTGCCAATAAGCATTGTTGCAACAAACAAATAATCAACCAAAAGTTCCTTTTGTTTTTGCTAAGTTCATGTACATATACATATATGTGTGTGCGTGTATGTATACACAGTATAAATGCATTTATATATATCTGTATATAATCTGTTATAGCTGTAGATAAGCTGTGTATCTTTCCTTTAATGTTTTTTGTTAAATTATAGTGTTTAAGAGTTTTTGCTACTTTTTTTGTGCACACCAGCCTAATTGGTGTGACCCCCTACGTCCATACAAAGTTTGTGACTTCAGCCAGAAATTAAATCACTTTGAAACTGGGCGATTCTTTGGCGAGGGGCAGCCAATCAGAAGAAAGTGCAGTTAGAGCGAGGTTGGGACCAAACTGGAAAATGTAAAATCAGGTGCATCTCCCACACAGTCATGATTATTTTGAACTCCGAATCATGCAAAGGTTTTCTAGTAGAGTCCAAGAATAGAAATATGGAGTCAGATCAGAAGAATAGGTCCCTTTAACCACATTAGACAAAAATACAAAGGACACTACAGACTTGTAAAAGTAAAGGAAAAACAAAATACTCGTACTGCCTTATTGTTTATCTACTTTGAAGACCCTGCGTCTGAAATTTAATTCAGGATTAAATCAGAGTACTAGTGTGTGCCCACATGGAGCGCTGAACCTGTCTCTGGTGTTTGTGTGGTGTTCACTTAATGCAGTGACACATTTTGGGGTTTTTTTTAGTGTTCGCTGTCTTATAGCTGGTGTTTAGTGCCCTGTCGGGGGGGGGGTCACTGGATGTCCCTCATTAACTTGTCATGAGGGAAGGAGAAAGGTTATTAGGGGAGAGGGAGGATGACGAAGGACATGGCAGCTGTAACTGATTATAGAGAGAAGAAGAGGCCTAACTGATAATTACTGGAAGCAAACAGCCGCCCACAGATCAGCAGAGCAGTTAGTTTCCAGCAGAGCAGAACAGAGGAAAAAGTGAGCGATGTGCAACTTTGGATGTGAATTCAAAGCAGAAAACACCAAAACAGCAAGTTTCTTTAATGATATCTGCACATGCTTAAATGTGTGTGTTTGACTAGTAAAGGCACTTCATTGCATACAGCACGGAGTGTTAGCTCGTTTCAGCTAGTTCCAGAGGAACAAATGCAGTTTTGTCAGATCTCAAAGACATACACAAAGTTACCTTTGGCATCTGTGTCATGACACATTGTGAGGTAGCAGTAACACTGAACATGTCCAGCTCATCACATACGGACACGTTTACATTTCAGCATATTGGTTATTTGTTATTTTTCAACATGTACGGTTGTACAGGCCATCAGGCTACTGAATCACTGCCTGATTACTGAACTGTGATGAACACAATATAATACAGTTTTATATAATAACACCTGTACAATTTGAATGTCCTACCTTTGTATGACTATGCATATCTAATTACACTTTACATTTGGACTTAATTCTACCCTTACATGTAGTACTTGCATTATTGCTGTTTATTTCTATTTCTTATTCTTCTTTTACTTCATTATATTTATTTTATTTCTGTGAATCGGACATATGCAGTTTACAGAAAATCCACCAGGGATCAGTATTTCATGCACAAAAATGCCAGATGTAGCAAAAATGTTACAAATTAAAACTCATATTTACAAATTGATGTTTAATGTATTTTATTAATTCATCAGAAGGTTAAATAAACACTCAAGTTTCAAAAGATTCAAAAGATTTTCTAGCAATTATTTCAAGCTTTATTGCGTTAACTATAGTGACTCTGAAAGTTTCCAAATTTAGAGTAAAAAGCTGTAAAACTGTAGTTATTATGAAATGTACTCATTATGCATTTTAGTGCTTATGTAAATATGAAAGGACAAAAACATTCAGGGATTCCTTTATTTAGTAGAAACTGCAGATTCCAACTTGTGGCGTGGCGGGGTTGGGGGCGAACCAGCTCGTGGGGGGACGAACCAGTCATTGACAATCACCAAAGCAGTTAACCTTAAAAGCTTTGGACTGTGGGATGAAACCCGAGAACCCAGAGGAAACTCATGCGAGTAAACTTTATTCATAAGTTGTTCATAAACCGAATATATATATTGCTGTCATGGTCCAATGATGCTTCACATTTCTGTTTTAGTCCACTTGTAAAGCAAAACTTTGGTGACACGTCAGCGCACTCACCTCAGTCTTGGTGTCACAGCTAATATGAAGGTTAAGAAAACATGACCTGAGTGACTGAACTGTGAACATCAGGGAAAAATTCAGCATGACAGAACACATCTAACATTTTACCGAACATCTACTAACTTTGCTAAACATCCACAATGTGCTACCATAATTTTTCAGCAGACTGTAGCAGACAAACAATATTGTGTATTTGTGTACCATGAAGCTATGATGAGTAACATATTCAGTTCTTCCTGTTGAAACAGAATAAATTAAACACTACCTGAAAGATTAGTTAGGATTACATGAATTTACCCTGATAACAAAAGAAATACACCACATATTGTGTTTTTAACAGCTGAAGGTAACCCTTTAAAAAAAAGGATGTTCACGCAAAGATACAAACTTGTTTGCTGGACTGTACATATGAAGCTTCTTGAGCTAATAGAAGTGTCAGAGATTCTGTTTGTTTCATTCACTGGGAACAAACCTATAAATCCCAAAAGGTTGATTCTGTTCATCTGGACAATAACTGAAACCAGCCCACTGTTTTAGTGCACTGCACAGTTATTGTGCAAATGTACTGTTTATAAGGTTGGGGAATCCTGCAGTCAGATGAGACTGAAGAAGTCACTTGGATGAGTGACGAAACGTTTCTCCCACTGAAAACGCTACGTCCAGATGAACAGAATCAACTTTTGGGATTTACTTACCTGGATGATTGAACATGCATCAAGACAAACCTATAAATCCATCTACAGATACAGCAGACATCTGTACACAGTTAAAAATGATCATGACTCTGTTTCAAGTGATTTTAAATTTGTTTTGTTTGTTACAAAAGTTTGAAATTTAAAATTTTCATATTAAAACCTTTCTCTCATTTTGACACTTTATTTAAAATAACTGCAATTAATTACTATTTAACTTACAATAAATTGTTAATGATTAGAATCTGAATAAAACTTAATTATGATTCTGAATTCTCTATCATTTTAATAACAGTTTACTGTGAAGTCTCATTTGACATGAAATATAAACTCTAGATGCAGCACTGAGTCTCAGTGCTCTATAGTTCATTTACTCTGGCCCAAATCAGCTGATGAGCTTTGCTGTGGTTTAGTTTTGAGTCTCACAGAGAAAACTCCAACCAAACTCAAGCAAACCAAAGCACATTACAACATAAGAACATTCGGCCTGCTTACTGGCCAGATGTGCCTTAGGTAGGAGCAACAAAAGTAAATACAGCAAGATAAAAACATAGGAAGGGTACTCTTCACATCTGTGGTAATCTGCTGGCAAATCTCAGTTTGATTTGGAGGAAACGTATAAAAGTATTTGTGTACAGGAGATCTCACAATGACAGATTTGGAACCCCATTTGCAAGGAAGAGTGTGGAAATGCTGTCAAGTAAATATGTTCCAAGACTCCTACCCATAGGTGCTTCAACAAAGTATTACTGTAATGGTGTTCATATTTATGCAACCGGGTTATTTTGTTTTTAATTTCTATTCCACCTTAAAACTAAAATACAAGTTTCAGTAATGAAACATGCTCAGTCCATGCAGACAAGTCCTGTTTTAAAGTGTGTATTTCTGGAAGGGTCATTCTACATATAAACATACTTTCAGTGCAACTCAACTTTAGCATATTGCATCTGAAACCATTCCAAGGAGTCAGCTTCCATAAAATATATCCATTCCTACCTATACCCCATGCATCTATTTGCACTCTCAACAAACGTCTGCTGCAGACCTGAAACTCAAACTCTCACTGAGAAGGATGTACAAGCAAACAGAGGACAGTAAATAATGACTCCAGTGTGAGCTTGGTGTGCACAGATCAGGCATAATATTACTACCACTGCCAGGTGAAGTGAATAACACTTCAACATTGCGCCTGTTAGTCGGTGGGATATATGATGGAGCGAGTGAACAATTTGTCCTCTAAGTTGATGTGTTAGAAGCAGGAAAAGTAGGCAAGCGTGAGAAGTGCTTGCTCATAGGGGGTCATATGATTGTTGGGTTTTCTCTGTATCTATTATTGTACGATCTACTATACAATATAAAGCGCCTTGAGGCGACTGTTGTTGTGATTTGGCACTATATAAATAAAATTGAATTGAATTGAGAATTTCTAAGGTCCAAAGTGTGATGGCTAGCCGGCTGGGTCAGAGCATCTCCCAAAATGAAGCTCTTGTGGGGTGTTCCTGGTCTACAGCGGTCAGTGTCTATCAAAAGTGGTCCAAGGAAGGAACAGTGGCCCACATAGCAAGCAGGTCTGGCCCGGATCCGGTATCAAGCCGGCACTGCTGGCTGACTTCTGCCATGATAAGACGTATGTCATCCAGATATGGGCCAGGCCTGGCATAGATGGCACTGTCTTTGTGG
>VUQG01045972.1:22406-57573 GCA_015106755.1 Etia nguti
TTAACAATACAAAACAGAAAACGCTGGGTCAACGACCCAGGACCGTGACAAATTCTATGCTTTATATTAACTAAAATGCCATATAACCATATAGTGTAGTATTAACCCACATAGCAAGCAGGTCTGGCCCGGATCTGGTATCAAGCAGGCACTGCTGGCTGACTTCTGGCATGATAAATGGTAAATGGCCTGTATTTGTATAGCGCTTTACTTAGTCCCTAAGGACCCCAAAGCGCTTTACACTACATTCAGTCATTCACCCATTCACACACACATTCACACACTGGTGAATGATATCAATGATAAGACGTATGTCATCCAGATATGGGCCAGGCCTGGCATAGATGGCACTGTCTTTGTGGTGGCATGCCATATCTGGCTCGATTGTAGTTGGGTTTATGTGGCCCAGGCTCATAGAAAACAGATCTTCCCTGGATCCGGCATCAAGCTGGCACTTCTGACTGACTGGTGTCATGGTAGGGAGTATGTCAACCAGATGTGCTCCAGGTCTGGCAATGATGGCACTGTTTATGCGATGGCATGCCATATCTGGCCCGATTGTGGTTTGGTTTATGTGGCCCAGGCTCATAGAAAACAGATCTTCCCTGGATCCGGCATCAAGCTGGCACTTCTGACTGACTGGTGTCATGGCAGGGTGTATGTCAACCAGATGTGGGCCAGGTCTGGCAATGATGGCACTATTTATGTTCCTATTTTCCTATTTTAGTTAGAAGACCCAAATGCCATGTTGCAATACTATACTGCTATGGTAGCCAACGTTTCAAATGTAGGTTTGACAGGTTTGTGAGTGTACACTTTATCCAAAACCTAGTGAGGGTTTACTCATCACTGCCAGTAAGTGGCTGTAGCTCAGGCGGTAGAGCAGGTCAACTACTGATCGGAAGGTTAGTGGTTCGATCCCTGGCTCTTGCATTCTGCATGTCAAGAGTGTGAATGTGTATGAAAGTAGTTAGGAAGCACTCAGTTTAGAGAAAGTGTGTGTTTGGGTGAATGTGGCATGTTGTATAGAGCACTTTGAGTAATCCGGGAGAGTAAAAAAGTGTTATATAAGAATCGGTCCATTCACTGTCTGAACAGAGTTTTGTCATTTTACTTTTGCACTATATGTACCGCCACATGTTGTTATTAGATGGCTTGATTAAGGTACACATTAGGCTGACATCTGGGGCCAGAGCTGAAACTGTTCTGGGCCAGCACAGGGCCATGAGTGTGTCTACAACTGGCCCGTGGCTGCACACAACTGCCCCGTGGCTGCACACAACTGCCCCGTGGCTGCACACAACTTACACATGGCCCACATACCGCAAAGAATGACGGCCCAGATCAGGTTTGCCAGAGGTAATCCACACATGGGCCAGCACAGGACCACCAGTGTGTCTGAAACTGGCCTTGTGCTGGCCCATGTGTGGCAAACCAGATCTGGGCCACCAAAGGGCTGTCATTCTTTGCGGTATGTGGGCCATGTGTAAGCACATTGTGTGAGCCAGATCCGGGCCATACCAATTTTGCTATGTGGGGGTGAACCAGCAACATGGTCATGGGCAGCCAAGGCTCACTGCGGTCTGATCCATCAGACTAGCTACTGTAGCTCAAACAGCCGAAACAGTTAATGCTGGTTCTGATAGACAGGTGTCAGAATACACAGAGCATCACAGTTTGTTGTGTATGTGGCTGCATAGATGCAGGCCAATGAGGGTGCCCATGATGAACCCTGACCACCGCTGAAAGCGCCAACAATGAACATGTGAGCAACAGAACTGAACCACAGAGCAGTGGGAGAAGGTGTCCTGGTCTGATGAATCATGCTTTCTTTTACATCATGTGGATGACCGGACTCGTATGGTCACTTACCTGGAGAACACCAGGTACCAAGATGCTCCATGGGAAGAGGATCAGCCAGCAGCAGTGTGATGCTTTGGGCAATGTTCTGCTGAGAGACCTTGGGTCCTGCCATTCATGTAGATGTTACTTTGGCACATACCACCTACCTAAACACTGTCGCAGACCATGTACACCCTTTTATGGAAATGGTATTCCCTGATAGCTGTGGTCTCTTTAAGCAGGACAATAAAACCCTGCTACAAACAGAAATGGTTCAGGAATGGTTTGAGGACCACAACAATGAGTCTGAGGTGTTGACTTGGTCTTGAAGTTGCCCAGATCTCAATCAAGCATCTGTGAGATGTGCTGGACAAACAAGTCTGATCCACGGAGGCCCCACCTCACAGCTTACAGGACTCTAAGGATCTGTTGCTAACATCTTGATGTCAGATAGCACAGCACACCTTCAGGGGTCTAGTGGAGTCCATGCCTCACATTTTATTTTTGCCCTATTCTGTCCATCCGTGCCTTTTCCTTCAGCTCTCTCTCCTCTTGTACAGATGCTGCTAATGTCCCGGAGGCCGCTGGGAAACTTACAGGGAAGAAAGCATGGGCGTGGAAAATGGAGCTCCTTTGCTAGCACAATACTGCAAGCCATGCACACACACTCACACACAGACTCTTTTTAGATTGCGATACTGCCTCGCAGGCGACGTCACCATGTTGAAAAAGAGGCCCGTTGGTCTGCTTTTTCTGACCTGGATAGTAGAGCAGCACATGGCCGTTCATAGACAGCAGAGTGTTTACACCTCACACAGCTGGTAAACATCTGCAACTGTTTGGACCATTAAAAAAATCATCTTTCTTTAGACAGACTTAATTAAGTCACCTTGAGACGACTGTTGTTGTGATTTGGCACTACATAAATAAAATTAAATTGAATTTTCCATCTAATTTTAATTCTCTGTCATTACTTTGTGGTAGATGTGCTTACAGCCACATGTCTTTGAAGCTGGTAACAACATTCAGGTTTGGAGGTGTTCAGAGACACACTGTACATACAATCACAAAACTTTCCCCAATACCTTTTCGCGATGCAGATGTTAACAACTTTGATATTTCTGCTCGGTATCACCTGATAATGTCTACTTTCAGTTGCTCCCATGACACAAGGGCTCATATATGTATGTATATGTATATATATATATACATCTGCACATGTAAGAGCCCAACGCTGTGGCCTGCTTTTATCCCTCAGCGTGATGTTCCTCTGCTTTACTGCTATTTCACTGCCAAAACACATGATGGCAGTGAAGCTTCTCTCTTCAAGTAGACATGAAAAATGAGTCCAAGAACAGCTAGAAAGGCATAGGAGGAAACGGAAGCACTGAAAAGACCGATCACAGTGCGCCAATGTGACATACAGTAACATTTCTAGGTATGTACCTGTCAAGTTCCAGCACATCCACGGCACAGATTTAATGTTGAAATATATATCATGGTAACGCTGAAGTAGCTCGCTAACATCGCTAATGCAATCGCTAGTTTTCTGACAATGTCAACATGTGCCATTTTTCTGTCCGTAGCTGTAATAACACGCTTATTGGCCAGGGGTGATTCTGAAGTCTTCTGTTTGCTGTGACAGTATAATCAGCTGTCATTCAACATTTATCAGCTCCAAGTCCGACATGAACAGTTCGGGCAGTCCTGATGGCAGATCAGGCAAATCAATGCACAAGTATGAATGCAAACAGTACAGGCTATACGGGGGTTAAGAACGCTTTAGAATGAATTACACCTTTTTAAAGGCAGTGCCAAAGAGTATTTTTGTCTTTTTGTAGTTGGCAAGTTAGTAGCTAATGTTTCTTTTATGTTTCTGTATCTATATTGGTCTGACTGGCCAGTATTTAAGATTCTCTTTGATGTTTTTATGAGTTATGTCAGTTAAGTTTGTTCAAACAGTTCATTTTTGATACTTTGTTATCTTTTGCTGGCATTTCTACATGTCAGTCTTTAAAGGAAGGAACACATGGGTGGAGAAAATGCTTTTCTATAGGATCCTGTTCAGCAATCTTGAATTAACTGTGACTGTAATGAAACTATTTATTTTTTTAAATCAGGTAACAGGGTATTTTTTAACTGACTTCTGCCTTTCATTATGTTCTCCATCAGTATGTTTAATGCTGAGTGAAAATTAAACTATATTAGTAATGGCAGTATTAGTCACTGTGATGACTAATACTAATATTTAAAGACAGTTTCTCTCATTTGTGCCTACCATGTGAAACAGCCCACGTAAGAGTTTCTGAAAAGACATTTTGGAGCTTTTCCATTTTTAAAGAATGAAAGTTTAGACAGGAGGTGGCTCATACACACCATTTCCAACCAAGAAACTGGGGTTTGAGCCTCATCAGTGCATTAATTTCAGTTTTTAGGGGGCAGAACAGTCTTAACAATTCATGCATTGCTAATAAACTCTGAAATTTCTGCACAAATCTGCCTTCACAAGCACTTTTCTGCCATTAAACAGCACCTGCAAGACAAATAATCAACTGTTACAGCTTTACCAGTGTTGTCAGTAAGCTTGAGAGTTTGTTTCCCTATTTCATCCTTTCCCCTATTTTACTGGACAAACTAACACAGAGACAGATAGTCAAGAGTGGCATTAACTCAGGTGGGAGAGGCTTTGATGATTCTCTTCACCTGTGCTAAACTGCACTTGGGTATGACACTAAAACTAAAGTTGCTAATGTTAGTAGGCAAGCATCTTGCATGGCATATTGTAAAGTTCTCTTTGTGAGCCACCAAGGTAAAATGGTGTTATGTATAAGTGCGAGTAGGAAAGGACCGAACACACACGTATGTCCTGTGTGTTCTGCATTTCATTTAATCCATAATTTCTTTTATGTCAAAAAAGCTGTGAAAGCTGCCAATCACTGTTCTGTCAGACTGAAGATGATGCTGAAACCGCTTGTTTTGTCTGATCATCACACCTAAACCCAACGATTTTCAGTGATGTGTCAGACAAAGCAAAGAAAAACAGCGAGAACATCCGACAAGCTTGACCTGGTGACCTTAATCTACTTTTGCATAAAAGTCAATATTATAATTTTGCTGTATTTATAAAAATAGCAATTATTTATTGGCATAGAGTCTAGATAAAAGATGGATGTAATCACATGAACGTTCTCCACTGGCTAGTAAAGACTTGTTGTGAAGCCTTGAGCCTTTCCCCATCTCACACTCCACACTCACAATATAACGACCCATCACCAACAGTAAAGAACTTAAAGTAACTTAAATGGAGATCAAGATTTACAAAAATGAACATCATGTTGTTTTATTTGAGACTTTAAAAAAGCGATTTAGTCCATATCGTGTATCACAAGGTTAGTAGGGTCAGTTGGATTTCTTTCTCCTAGCCCCCTGCTGGCCATTAGAAAGAATGCAGGTTTAAGGGACGTCTGCGCGGTCTTCAATCTGGTCTTTAAGTCTGATGTCATTAGCTGTTTCCGGGTCCAAAATCTGCTTCAGGTCCCAAAGTCAAGACTGCGGCATCATTGAGAGTTAACTGTTGAAATTCTTTTATCTTTAATAAAAAGATCACTGTGGCTGCTCTGCCAGGTGTAAAAATTAAGTTTAAAATCCAGGCATCCACAAAACAGAATTTATTAAGCTTAACAGAGTTCGAAGTTAGCAGGGAGTTAGCTCGCTAGTTTCCATCTAAAGATGATACACCACGTTCTAACTGAGGGATTTCTGAAAAATTAAAAAGTACAACATAAATGAAGACAGAAAACTAAACGGCAGTGACGTTTGTAGGGTTACGGAAGTTGGACTAGCTGGTATATAATGATGTGCTACGTGGTGGCTAGCTACAGAGCCATAGTTAGCATAATATAAACACAGTGAAGCTGGAGGATGAATGCTAACTTTTTCCCACTCTATAAAAGTTAACGTGAGGGTTCCCGATGGTTAGGGACGAATGTAATCACATGGCAGGATGCTGTAAACGGACCAAACTTCAGTCAGGAGAACAACTGAGATCATCCATCCACAATACGAGGTTAGTTATTAATATACTGCTGCTTTGCCTGGGCTGTAGTTACATCGTAAGGTTTTAAAAACTGAGCTTTAAAACATGCTGCCGATGAATAGTGGTAATAAAAACCGAGAGAGGCCGACAGTGATCACTGACTGTTTTTAGGGGCTTGTTCAGATTAAATAGAACAAGATACAAAGCATTAAAACATGTTAAAAACACAACAGCCTTAATAAACGCAGAGTAGTTTGGACCCGGAAGCAGGATTCATCAGGTCATCACTTAAAGACCGGATTGTCAGACCGGAAACTCTTTCCATCTTTTTATACAGTCTGTGGTTATCTGTAATAGATAAATTAATTGATTATTGAGTGCAGCAATATTGTGCTTTTGTATCTTTGATTGCAGTTTTGCCAGCATGCACTGATTGAACTGAAAAAAGCCAACTGAAAAAATAAGTACATGGGAATATGGTAGTATTAGCTACAGTATACTGACCACAGATCTGCTGTTTATTAAATATAACCTGCAGCGCTCTTCTTCTGTCTTTGATTGTCCAACAGAGATAATCAGAGACAGGGGTTTGTGTCAGATGTTGGTGCCTAAGAATAAGAAACACTCTGAAAATGTGAAGGACATTTGCGCTTAAATGGTCAGTTTCTGTTTGGCAGTTTAACTAAATAAATACTTCAGTACAAGGACACACTCTCTGCTGTACAAAGCACGCTATAAAAACCTAAAATAGTGGCTATAAAGCAGGTTTAACTTATATTAACCAGCAGATTAAACCCTACGACCAGACTACTGCACGATCAGGTACTCCCAGATAATAATCCTAATTATTAAAGAGTAAATGTTGGAGAAGAATCTAGACTGAACAGAGCCCATGGTGGGTTTCCCCTCTTTGATTTCTTTCTTTTTTCAGGAAGGAGGGAAAGAAAGTCGCAAACAAAACGACGGAAAGCTGTATAAAAATAGGGAAAAATAATATCCAGACAAATAGATTTAAAACGCATATTTGACACATTTGATCAGTTATAATATTGTTTTGAAGACATACACGTGCTGTATGTGGATCCAATCAGAAGAGTAAATATGAATGTTTTCACTACCCCCCGTGAAAGGCTTACCTCCACTTCGAACGTGCGCTCGCTGTCATCCAGAAAGACCACGCGCAACCGGAGCTTGGTCTCCTTGGAGACCCGGGACTTGGTCGTGAGGTTCCCGAGTCTCCCGGTCCGCCGCTGTCGGTCTCCCATCTCTCCCCCTCCTTTCGCTCTGTCTGCGTCTCTCAGGAGAAGTAACAACTAAAACAACTACGATCGTCCATTAAATCCATGTCCACGAGAGTTAATCCCACAAGAAACGGCTTCACGCGCTCCCCGCCAACATCATCATCATCATCATCACCAAAACCTTCACAATCGTGTTCATCCTCCTCTTCGCTCCTGCCGCTGGAGCGCGCGGTCTCCGGATGCGCAATGGCACCCTGACGTTGTCTCCAGACAGCCAGACCTCATCCAGCTTCTCGTTCACTGAGAAATCACTGGATTAAACTCACTGCACATAAATATTACTGCGCCTGAGCACGCTTTTATGTACTTGTACTTTAGTGGAGTAATACATCTCCCACCTCCTCATACTTATATTCATCTACATCCATCTGTTGTGTCTTTTTATTGACTATTATGACAATTTCTTATTTATTTTACTCCTTTTATGTACAAGGCTTTGTGACTGTCTGCAAAAACCGCTTAATAAACAAACTTTACTCACATTTCACTGCATTTATCTTAAAAAGAAGACCTTACAGTGACTTCTAACACTGTGATTTTACATAAAAACATTAACAAAACAAAAATATACAAAAAGTTGATTATTTAGTCTAAAAATATCATCATTTGCATGAAATGTGGTGATTTGATGCTTTTTAACAGGTGACTGGGACTCAACAGGACACGTCACTGTGTTACTGATGAGGAGTTCTCACTGTTTTCTTACATTTTAATACAAAATAGTTTATAAATTAGCTCCACATCAGCCAACCCAAAGAGTACAGCTCTACTTGCAGTAAGCATCAATGCATGAGTAATAATGATCTAATACTTTATAACAGTACAACAGATCATTATATGAGCACACAGGGGGCAATTTGATTTACTGAATACTTAACGGATACTTTCTCTTTAGTCATAGCAGAGGTTTTCTGTGGTCTCTAAGGATTACGTCTTAGACCTGTTAGAAGTCCTGTATTGATGTGACTAAAAAACCACCAGACATTGTCTCGTACATATACATGTGAATATGTACTGGATTAAAAAAAAGGCCAAAACGTGTGAATAAAATAAGAAAAATGTTTCAATATAAAATTAATTTTAAGATGTCTTTATGAATCTGTTAAAGTAGATGCTGTTCTGTTGTGTTTTTATGGCTTATTGTACATCTGGTAAACCAACAGCTATCGGTAGCACATTTACCAAAATATACTCTTATGGACATATTTTAATTTTAAGCTTGTAAAACACATTTTAGTAAAATATTTGCAACTGCTACATTTATTTCAAACCCTTCAGGTGCAGTTTTTATTTATTTGTGCATAAGGTATCATCAGCTATTGTAACAGGATACACTGTTACAGTTTAAATACACTGAGAGGAGATCGGACAGTACTCGTGTACACGTTAAAACATCAAAAACATCCAAACGTGAAATAATACAGAAGTATGAAATCTATACATGCAGGCATGTTCAGTATATAAAGAGACAATATGTGATGCCTTGTGTGTGTGTGTGTGTGTGTGTATGTGTCTGCTTCACGGGAATAATATGAATTTCACGGTGGCTGGACGCTTTTAGAGGACTGACCTGTCCAAAAGTAGGCTAGTAGTGGCCGCCTCCAGCATGGACTGAGCACTTTGTGTGTGTGTGTGTGTGTGTGTGTGTGTGTCTGTGCGCATTTAGAGGTCATGCAGCTTTCCATCTCTGCATGGCTGCACACACACACACACACACACCACAGTACTGGAAAGGTCAGTGGAACCTAGTGCTTTGTTACGCTCTGTTAGTGTTTTGGAGGTTACATACAGACGCGCACTCTCACGCAAGGTAGTCTTGAATGAACTCAAAAAGTCTGAGTCACTGAGCACCCTTTAAAGGGGCCCTTTGGAAGTTTTTAGATCCAAGATGAAACATGAAGAGAAAGAGATTTTATTTATTGTTATTTTTTTTAAGTGAGAAGTGAAGAATGAACAACGAGGTTGGGGGGAGGTGAAAGGTTCGGCGAGGTCAATGAGGCTCGTCTTAATCAGAGCAGGATGCGATAGCTGTTCAGGAGAGAAAAACTTGGCTGGGAGTCCAGAAGAGGAGGAGAGCATCCAGACAGTACTGCAGAGTGAAGCTATGAAAAGCAGAAGGTGGGGAGCAGAGAAAGGCTGAGAGGCAGTGATGGTGGTGGTGGAGAAAATGAAGCAAGCAGAAGTGGATGCAAGTATGAAAACATGGTAAGGAATGAGCTGGAATAGGAGGAGAAAGGTTAGGATTCAGGAATAAGGTAAGCATCATATTTCACTGCTCATTTAGCTTTATTTTGACATTGTTTCTGTTGTTTTTTCCCTTCCTGTCACATCTGATAATCAGAGATACTTCACAGGTATAATTTCCATCCAACTGCTTATACACAGTTTTAATATATTGCCAGCAGACATAATGAGGTCCTGGTATTCCTGTCCCCAGCAATCTTTTCAGCTCCTCTGGGGGGAACCCCAAGGCAGCCCCAGGCTGGATGGGATATATTAGTACCAGCTGACCTATGTGGAAAAACTATATATATATATATGCACACACACAACACACACACACACACACACACACACTTTGGATTTTACGCAAAAAGGACTCATATACACACAAGCAAAAGTAAACAAAAACAGCCCTTTAATTTCAGGTTGAAGAAAAATACAAAAGTTCAAACTAAGGCAAGCTGACTAAACTACAGGCACATGAGGAAGTAAATAGATGCCAAGACAGCCAAGACAGAGACTGAGGGGAAGGGCAGGACTATACACATGAGAGGGTAATCAAGGAAGTGGAAACAGGAGGGTAATGAGACATAACTGTAAGCAATCAAGACAGTGAGAAACTAGACACAGGAGATGATAATTTAAATAAAACAGGGATTGAGAAAAAATAACCAGACATTTAACAGACACATGAATAAAGTTCAAATGAAGAGAACAACAAAAGATGGTCATTACCGAGAAAAAAGTATTACGCAGTACTTGTCAGTTAAGAAAGTACTTCATCATCTTAGTCTCTAGAGAAGTTAATTTGTTACACTTCCACTGACTAAACCTTTGTTTTACTTTGTAACATCACTTAAGATAGCTAATACTTATGTAACAATGTAACTTATAAAACTTTGTCTACAGTTTCTCACACACCAATTTTATTTTAGTTATTAAGTGTTAACCAAAGCCTACATCAAAGTAAATACCAACCCAATAAACACTTGACAGCAATCACCACAGTAGTTTTTATCATAGAAATGGTTGCTGCAATGCTGCAAGCCTGCTAGCTTTTTGTTAACATGCTGTCTGTGTAGGTGTTTGCAAGGAGATGATTTTGTGTTAGCAGCCACTAAATCGTTTCTGTCCTGGGTGCGGTTTGTACTTTACCATCGCCTTCTTGTTGTTTTGCACAGTAGAAATAAAAGCAGTGTGTTCATTATTTTGTGAAAAATACATTCTTAAATACCATTCAGTCATGTTTGATTCGAGCGAGTGAGCTCGATTTATGCTTGCCTTAATTGTTAATGTAACAAATGAAAATTAAACTACAGCTCAGTTCCATATTGTGGCAAAATGTTGCAGAATAACTGGTTTAGTTTGGTTGTGGGAAAATTAGGTACATGTCATTAGCACTGGATCATCTTTTTCTACAACCGCAAACTGTCTTGCACATTCCTTTTCAGAACCACGCAGATAGCCATGAACCAGATGCTCAATGCCAGATCTCAGGAAAATGTTCATGAATGTTTAACTCAATTCTCAGGTTAATTGAATTTATCAGGAAAGGCTGAGAATTTCTCCTCCAGTCATGTTTTTGTAGGTTTAGCTCAAGGATCTTTGATCTGCTGTAAAAATCTAGGGAGCGTTGCTGTCCTTGCAGATCAATAGCAATTAAATAGAATGAAAAAAAAAACCTACTCAAGGTGACTTTTAGTTCACTTAAACACAGATCACACCCTCTTACTCCACCACACTGTTGAATAAACTAGACTCAGTCAAATGTAGACTCATCCTCAGGAGGCAAAGTCATTTTTCATCTAGCCCACCCATCTCTGATCTAAAGTCATGCTGCGTGTGTGTATGTATGTAGGGGGTTGAGTCAGTTGTGTGTCTAGCAGACAACAGTGTTTCAGGTAGCAGGATTCAATATCGGACACCTGTCGGAAGCAGTGACGCACGCACAAACACACTAACATATGCACACACTGATGACAGGGTCATTGGCAGGGCAAAACCACAGTGAAGTGTGAAAGAGCTCCCCAGTTGCTCCATTACACCCCCCTCTGTTCTCCTCATCTACCTTCTGCTCATCTGCTCCTTTCTGCTCCCATTTCCTGCACATCCACTCTCATGGATTGTTTTTTTTTATTTGCGTCACCTTTCTGCACTCCCTCTCTTTACCCGCTTGCTGTATCCAGCTTGCTGCACTCTGTGTTAGGCTGATAAAGCTCGGTTAGGTTATAGGAAGAGTCAGCAGGGCAGAAACAAAATGCCGCTGCTAGGTTTTAAATCTGAGCGCTGTCACCCGAGCACCGCTGGGCAACTGCTGCTCTGGGATACATAGCGTCTGGTTGGCTGGGTGCTGGACAGGATGGCTGTCTGGGTGACTGGCAGGCATGCTGAATGGGAGGCTGGCTGGTTGGGTGAATAGCTTACCTGCAGCATTCTCACAGGAAAAGCCTCTGCCCTTAGTAAAAAGAACATGAGCATTATGGTGATATATAAACTGAGGCTAAAACTGAACACTCTGGAGCTGTTTTATACAGTCCGTCTTCTTTTTGTGGAGGAAACTGTGTTTGTATTGTTGCGTGTCCTGTTCAGTTTCCATGGACACAACAGATTTCTGTGTTTTTGACAGTGCAGATCCAAAAGAAGGTTAATAGAAGATCAGTATTTTTAGAGTTGCAATTAATCATTATTAACAGTGTTTTTCTAGTTTTTTCCCCTTTGATTATGTAATAGAGAAAATTACTTTTATAATGAAAGTGCTTTGGATCTGGATGCTAAAATAAGAGTGGAAACATTAAAGATCAGGACACATAATGATCTTGAACATGCGTATATGGCTACATTCTGCATGTTTTATAAAGTGAAAGCTCTTGCTCACACTAACAAGCCTTCATCTCTAAGCAGCACAATAGTCTTTAGCTTTTTGTGGCTGAAATCTTTATTGCTTTCATTCACTCCCAGTACTTTCCTGTACTACCTGCTAACAACAGGCAAACACGGTCAGAGATTATTGAAAACCAGGGATGAGGATCTTTAGCATTCAATCAAAAAGGTTGCTGGAGTAATCCCACTGCGCCCAGAAACATTTTCATAAACATGTAATATTTAACTGCAAATACAGCAAAGCCAGCCCACACCTTTGAACAGTCTACACTCTGTTCTCTCTTTATGACTTAGTGCATAACTGTGTCATTATCTAACAAATGTAACTGACTGAAATTGACAACAGTTTTGTCATTATAAAGGAAATATGAAACCATTTGTCTACCATCTAAGTTTAAATTGATTAAATTTGCATGAACACCCAGTTGCTTATCAGCAGGTTGGTACTTTAGAACCATATGTTCTTGTCATGAAAGATCATTGTTAGTCTTTAAACTGGCCCAAGTAATCTAGGAAGATTTCAGTAGCTGATGTAGTATAGTATAGTATAGTATGTAGCACCGTTGCATACTAGTGATAAGAATTTATTTATACTGATTACAGCTTTTAGGGCAAACTAAAAGAAGGCAGTCGACAGTTTCAGTCTCTTAGAATAGCAAAAGCATTAGCATGTTTTTTTGTGTTTGTTTGTTTTTTCTTACCAATGTAAGTCCAGTACTTCCTCTCCTTGTTTACACTTTGTTTTTGGTCTCTACCAACTCCAGATGAAACATTTAGCTGAGAAATGTTCCATAATGTTCAATGACTAGCCTCTAACTGGTTGTAGAGAGTATTTTCAGAACTCTATTTCATTCTTTTTTTTTTTTTACACACTTAACATAAAACTAAAACAAACAGTTCTCAATGACACATAAGTTCTAATTAAATACTTTATTAATTGTATAATGTAAGAAGACAGATCCCAAACACAAAGGTAGCTTCCTGTTTTGTCCAGTCAACA
Source organism: Etia nguti (assembly GCA_015106755.1). Taxonomy (NCBI): domain Eukaryota; kingdom Metazoa; phylum Chordata; class Actinopteri; order Cichliformes; family Cichlidae; genus Etia; species Etia nguti. The sequence goes on from VUQG01045972.1 coordinate 35,689, forward strand.
TTTATGTAATGACAATGATATAAATCAGCACACTTGAGAAGCTAGAAACATGATCACCTTTTTGTGTGATTACCTTATTATCCAAAGTGGTGTCAGTTGGTTTTCTGTCAGTCATTGACTATGAAGCACTTCAGTAGAAAGTGCAATAACATCGCCCGTTGTCTGGTCCATTTACTGGAGTTGCGTCACGTGACCTCACTGTAGGGTTTTGCCAGGAAGACGAGCTCACGTAGACAGACAAATTTACCATATGGTGACCTAGACAGGACAAGAATGACAGGAAGCTATGATAGCTGCATAGGATGGCTTCTGCGATGTTAGTTCTTTTGTCTGTGAGGAAAATGAGGAGAGAAGAATTTAAAAAAAATAAATAAAGGAAATGGTGGGTAGAAAATACAGCGCCATAAAGAAAGGGAAACCATGTTGTAACAGTGGGCCATGCAAAAAATTACAGAGAAACTCCAACTACCTTCCCCGTTTCCCCTCACCTCTCCCTCCCTATCGTCTCTCTGTGTGTCTGCTCCCTCTTTCATAAATGTTAACTTGCTAAAGAGAACAGAAATGCTCAACTGGACAGTGTGTGTGTGTATATATATAAATATATATATATATATTCCTGTGCATGGTAGGAAGCGTCATATTTACACACATACACACACGCACACACGCACAAACAGGAGCCAGACAGTGTGTATGAAGTGCAGCTTCAGTGAGTCCATCAAGTGTAATGATTGCCATAAATTCCCTCCTGGCTGCTTCTCTCAGCATCTTCTCCTTTCCTCCCTCTGCATCCCTTCATCACACTCTCCCCTCTTCCCCACATCAAACATTCCTCTCCCTCCCTTCTGCCCACCCATCCCGCCTCTATCCATCAACCCTCCTTCCCTCTATCATCAAACCCTACCTTCTTCCATCCCGCCTTTTCCCGTCTCTTTGCTTAGGTTTCCTGGGTGATGTCTGGCTGGGCGGGCTGTTCCTCTCATCCTTCCTTTCCTTTTCCCTTTTTTAACTCTTCTCTTATTTCATTTTCTTTCTTAAACTGTCTCCCCTCCTCTTCCTTTCTGTTCCCCCCCCTCACCCTCCTACTTTAAACACGACTGCTGTTACAAAGACATTAGTAACAGCAGATGTTTGATGTGCGGAGCTCTGGTGAAAGTTGGTCGCTTTGACAACGACAGATCCTCTTAAAAAAGTGAAGAAAACACAGACAAAGCCCGGCCACAGGTGCCAGGTAGAGAGAAAGCAAAATCAAAATGGTGGAAAATGAGGTCTGATGTGTGTTTCGAACATTCCTCTGGAAGATATTGAATTTATTAAACATCAGGGCTTCTTTAATGAATTAAATATTCTTCAGGAGCATTTTTCTTGACAGTCAACTGTCTCTGTTTTCCTCCAGCTGAACGTCTATGATGGCAGCGGGCCGGCTCTGCCTCTCCCCCGGCCTCCCCTTACACCTTCTATCCTCACTCCTCTACCTTCATCTTTCACTCATTTTTCTTTAATGCCCCCACCCTGCTCTCCCGACTTCCACACTTCCACACGCACATACGCGCACCTCCATCATTCCCGTCCCTGCTTCGTTGTGGGCAGATAAATCATCTGCGGAGTGGCAAAAGCTGCAGTGACTCATCTACCATCTAGACCACCTCGGCAAGCGAGAGAGACACAGAGAGAAACAGTGGGTGAGAGAAAAAGGGGGCGCCCAAAAGGAAATTAATAGAGTGAGAGAGGAGAAGTCAAATGAGCAAGAGAGGCTGTGAATACTAAAGTCAGCCAACAAGAGACAGGAAGAGAAAGGAGAGGGGAACAACAAGAATGAGGGAGAGAAAGTGAGGAAAAAAGAAATGAGATTCGCGGTCAGCGTGTGACAGATGAGGTGCCGAATGAAAAGGAGGAAAGGTGGAGAAAGGATGGAGAATAGCAAATGCCCACAGAGAAAATATAATGTAGGAGTGTGTGTGTGTGTGTGTGTGTAAAGGCACACAGGGGGACAGTAGATGGATAAGGAGGAGGGGGTTACAGGGGTCACCTCAGAGACAGAGAAAGGCAGGGCTGATTGACAGATCTGCTTCTGGCAGACTTTGAGCACACAGCTGTCTCCTGATGCCTCACCTGAGTGCTGCAGTTTGTGCACGGCTGACATGCAGCACACTTCACTCACTGGACTTCCAACTTCATGAGGACCACCTACAGGCTGCACTCTGAACCCCTGACTGACAGGTGGTCCTAACCAAGCACCAGTACTCATTGCCAGGTTGTGTGACTTGTTAGGTTTGTTTGTCTGTAGGATTTTATTTAAAGTTTAAAAAGATGGATTTTCATGATTTTTCCAGAGGAAAAAGAGAAGTGGCTTTGCACAACTTTGGAATTGTTGAAGTTGATCTGTGGCTGTGTACAAATCGCCACAAATATCAAACTAAAAGTTTCATTTCCATGTCAAGTAAAAATGTTGGGTCATCATATTTATATTCTTGAGAAAAAAAATCTAAATTCAGAAGCATATCTGGATTAAAGGACTCGATTCATACATGCTTTAGATGTCTTAAGTTTGTTTAAAGTCATTTCAAGGTAAATTAGACTGACTGAGAGAAAATTCAACAAGTTCAAACTGGACCCATTAGGCTGTTTTGGGGAGAAACAAGTGTAAATATGTAAAATTAGTAACATACCAGACTCCAACAAAGTTAATATATCGTGTAGAATTTTATGAAACGGCCTCAATAAAGTGGAGATATTGAGGCTTGAATTGGCTGATACACAAACAGAAAGATTTGCTTTCCTTATTTATCGCACTTTAATGAGTCACTCCTTTATTTGACATCAGGAGCCCTCAGCTGCATAGCAGAGTCAAAGATAACATGCGAGGTTGTGCCAGGCTACTTTAAAAAAAAATACGTTTAAGGCCAGGGACTGAATGTATTCATTATATTATATTATATATATTGTATTGTTACCTCAGCTTTTATAATAACAAAATCTTTTTCAAACCATTTTGTGAAATCCATAAACTTGACATTTTAGGTTCTTATGTACATAAATTAGTTCAATTCATGTCTATTAATTTCTATAGCGCCGAATCACACCAATAGTCACCTAAAGAAGCTTTATGTTATAAAGGAAAGATCCTACGATAATACAGCAAAAACCCATCAATCGGACGACCTCCTGTGAGCAAGCACTTGGCTAAAGTGGGAATGAAAAACTCCCTTTCAACAGGAAGAAACCACACTTGGGGAGGGGCAGCTATCTGCAACACAAGACATAAGAAGAACCTAAAACTTCTTGTTTACATGAAATTAATCATTTAACCAAGTCATTTTTTTTAAAACGGTGATTTCAACAGATTAGTCACAGGAATTCTGGTAAAGTTTGGGAAAAGTGAAGTTCCCAAATGCCTCAATAAAGCCAAATACCTGACAGAGTAAGAATTTTTGGGTGCTTCTGAGAGTGCTCTTGCTACTCTTTACAGAAACATGGGCAATCATGTTTCTCTTCGTGGCCTGCAAAGGTCATTACCAGTGTTGGATGCCACAAGTCTTATGTTAATAGAACTTCTTAGATAGAGCGTCATGAATACTCCTTAATCCAGCCAAGACATATTATCTACCCAGCGTGTCCTGGGTCTGCCCCAGAGCCTCCTCCTGGTAGGAGATACCCAGAACAACTCACCTGGGAGTAAACCCCTCCTGAATGACCAGACTCCTCCCCCTATCTCTAAGGGAGAGCCCAGCCAACCTTGGAAAGATGCTCTTTGTCACCACTTCTGTCTCTGATCTCATATTCTTGGTCAATACCCAGTGCTTGTGGCCATAGCTGAGGATCGCAATGTCGATCATTCTTTCTTTCAACATCCTCATAACTGCTGACGCTGCACCAATCCATGTGTCAGTCTCCTGCTCCAGTCTCTTCTCAGTCATTAACAAGACCCCAAGACACTCAAGCTCCGCTGCTTGGGGCAGCAGCTCACTCATAAACAGGACCGGACACTCCTCCCTTTTCCAGCTGTGCGTATTTTATTTTATTTTTTTAAAGTGTAGAGAGAATGCCAATGGAAGGACAATTTAAAGGTTGCAGGGTGTCCAAATAATGCAACTCATAGGCTGGTGATTGTAAATGAGATGCCAGGTGGATGTCTTCCCTTTCATTACATGATTCATTTCTGAATTCAAGGAATTCACTCGCCTGTCTTGGAAACCCACTGTACGTCTAACTCACAGCGTTTGTCTCTGGCATTCTGAGGCTATCAGTTCGCAATCTAAAGCCAGACAAAAGCATCCCCCAAGACAAACACCAAGCGTTTAAAAAATTCTGAAACAAACATTAGCCACTCAGTGTCAGTGCATACCAAGTTAAAATAATCTCAGCTGTGAGGGTAGCAACTAAGGTTACTAAGACAGTGTTGACTGACACAGTCTTAGTAAAAAAAGAAAAACCCCACAGCCCTCATATATTAATGTTACCTAACCAAGCAGGCCAGCTGTCAGCCGCACAGTGATAGGTGATCAGTGAATTATATTATTTACATCTGAGCTAGGCTTCATAGTGGAAGTTTGTAGAAACTCACATGATAAGGGTTCGGTGTGTGTTTAGAGAGATGCTCATGTGGCATAAATGGGTCGTTGCTAATTATCCTAATAGCTGCTTCTAATGTCGCTGTTTGGTTACCGATTCACTTATTTGCACATTTAAAAATCAATGTATCAAGAGAACAATGAGGCCCTCTGTGGATGCGTGCGTGCAGCAGAGGAGATTTTTGTGCTACACTCACTAGCAAAAAAAAAAAATGACCCGTCTGTCTAATAAACATCCTCCACTCCAAAGGTATAAAACTCAAGGAGGATAAAACTATAACAAGCTCACCCTGAGAATATATGTTTGTGTGCGAGAAAGAGCGAAGGAGAGAGAGCAAGAATGGGGGTGTATCGACTCGTGAAAGTTGTGGAGAAGATGAAAAAGCGACGCGGCCGCCTCGGCTATTGCTCTGGAAGACATTTTTAGTCTGTTTTTCAATTTACAGTTAATGAGATTTTCAGCAGCCTCTCTCTATTCTGTTGTTAGTGTTTATCCTATCCTGTCTCCATAGCCCCATCTTTTATACCGCTGCAGTTCACCCTGTCTGAGCCGGATTGGCTTGTTTGTATAAATAGCTTACCGTGCGTTTGTGTGCGTGTGTGTGTGTGTGTGTGTGTGTGTGTGCACGCACCTCACTGTGAATACATTTTGTGGAAATGCTTGTCCATACATGTGTGCAAATGCATATGAATTATGTGTACCAAAGGCAATGCGGTCCCGCTTTTGAGTGCGTGTTTGTGTCTTGGAGCAGCATGCACTGAGGCGTTTTCCTGTGTCCTCCTGTTCTGCTCTGCTCTTCTGCTGCCTGACATCCAAAAGACATTTGTTTTCATTTATAACCCAACCAGACCCCCATACAGCAGCTTCCGCTCAGTGCCACAGACTGAAGAGGAAAAATTCTACATTTAAGCAGCCCCTGTCCTCTGATTTGTCTCTCTTACCGCAACTCAATGTTACCCTTTAAGCTCAAGCTAGCAGGGAAGACAAAGGGATTGTGCTGTGGTTTCTGCGTGCGACAAATCATAATCGAGTGAAATACGCATCAGAACATCACACTCAGTGTAAAAGCTTCAAGTTAAACTTTAAAAAAAAAAGCCAATTGCAATTAAAACTGATGAGAAAAAAAATAAAGAAGTTGTGAATATGTGTTAAACATTATAATTAGGTAATCAGGTGCTGAAATTCTTGCCTCTGAGATGGCACTTTAATCATTCACACAGAACTAAGTGCACATTAGAAGTAGCTCATTATTCTGATGTTTACTTGAGGAAGGATTTTAACTTTCCCGAGGGAGGCGTCAGCAGGGAGTAAGGAGTCATATGATTGGATTTTTGTAGTATCCTGTTGATGCGCATGTTAATCTATCCTTATTTGAGAGATACACAACTGATGGAAGCAGAGTAATGCTGATGAGGAAGTGAAGCTGTGTCACGTAATGTGGAGTTTGAATAGCGTTTGACGCGTTTGTCTTCCATTACTGGTGATGAGGCAGTGACACCGAGCCAGCAGACTGTGTTAAGATGTATCCAGGCGGCCATAAATCAAAGTGGCTCGTGCGCAAATGTGGATGTTTCTGCGTCTGCACAGAGGAGATGGAGACTAACGGGGGATGCACAGGCAGCAGATAAAGATCAGACACCAGGGGGATGTTGCAATCATGCATATCAGTGAATTTAAAATACATAGATAACCCTATCGAGCAGGCTTGGAGGCCAGTCTGGCAGCCAGTCAATTTTCACACAAATGGGGTCCTCAGTGGGGAGCTGCCTTGCAGGAGTCTGATTATGGTGTGATGGTTGTGTAAACCACAAAATCAGTCAGCTCGACTCCACAATTTATAATGTGTTATCTATTAAAAAGCATCGAGTTTTATTGATGCCTGATCAGACTTGTGCCATCGAAAGAATCTGAGAATATGAAATCAACGACAATCATCTTCAGGTGCTTTATATCATAAGGTAAAGACCCTCCAGTAAGAAAGAGGAAGATCTGGCAGTCCTCTGTAAGCAAGCACTTGATGACAGAGCAACAAAGACACTCGCACTGAGCTCCAGCTTACAAGTCTGATGTAATACTGAAACTTAGAACATAAAATAAGACAATCAGATATGCTTTATTTATGCAAAAGTTGGGAAATGTCTTTATTACATCAGTTCAAAATAAAATTAGACGTCTAACAAATATCTTAAGTCAGTAAGATAGTTTCCAGCTCGTTAAATTGGAATACAATATGATCCAAAAAAATGTTAATGTGGTAAAAAAAGTAAACAGACAAACTTTCTCCAAAAACTGACATAAAAGAAAACAAAAATTCAAAAATAAATCTTTAAACTAATGAAAAAATACAAAGTTATCAGTGCTGATGTATGTGCACGTAGTTTCAGTCTTATCAGAATTAGTAGCAGTGATGACTGTAAGAAAGTAAAAGAAATCAGTTTTCCCTTAAAATCTGCTAAACAAGAGTAACAGTTACTTTGTGTTGAAAGAACTCTGTAAGTACACATTTACACACTACATCAACTTGTCCAGGCTGATAAAAGCATACTTGCCAGTATTAGCTTGTTGACGTATCTTCATATATACTTCATATTCCAAAAAACATGTTAAATTGATTTTCTGCATTCATAGTTTGAGAAACATGCAGCAAACCACTTAAGCCCCATTAGGACTGGTTGACATTCCAGGTGGAGATGGGGGGATATAAAGTTTCTCTGCAGTCCCAGGTGATGTAATCTTATTTATTTCTTTATTTTTTACACTTCAGAGCTTACAAGACAATATGTGTTGTGTTTATTCTTTGTCTCAGTAATCCAGTCCTAGTTGCATTGAGATACAAGCATGCAGCTCCTGATATGACTTAAATTACAGGAATGATTGGCTTGAAAACAGGAGATACATTTAGCTGTGATTATTACTAGGAGAGGGTTGAAAATCTGCTCACATAAAGTAATTTCTAGACTAGATTAAAGCCAGTGACCTGAGCTCCCATCTCCCCTAGAATTCATCTTTGCACCTGCAGACGATGTGTTACACGTATACAGTATACAGTATTTCATGGTGTGCCTTTAAAAGCAGCATTCTGGGGTTGCTTCACCTCATACCTTTCTATAATTGTAAGTCTTCCTGTGTACTTTGCACTCTTTAATCTCATATTCTTCCCTTAGACTTCGTTGTGCGGCATGTTATCTCACAAAGCAGAAACGGCTCGAAAAATAACCGTATAAACATCTATAGATACACTCAGTGATGCCGTAGCCTGCAGATACAAGATCACTGTGGGAATTTCTCTATGTAGGTACACATTATCACTAATAACACATCTCTGAACCTTTGTTATGGGCATATACTGGCTAGAGTTGGTAGGAGTCTAATGACACTCTTTGGATAGACACTGTGAATGTATATGTGTGTGTCAGAGCGAGTGAGCGAGCAGGGGGAGATGCGTGTTTTAAAGATTATGTTTGCTTGAGGTAAAGAAGCCCTGTTTATGTTTGTAAGATGAGTCGTATGCTTCAGACTGCTGGGAACAACCTGCGTGTTCGTGTGCAAGTGTGTAAATGTAGCCTTCCACCGCAAGCATACAAATTCACACACGCCGCCTCAGTCCCTGTGAGGTATTTGTTACAGGGCAAACATACTGTATCATTACTGGGGTCGTGAGAAGGTAATGGGAAACAGAATGAGTCATCATATAGGATGTGTTAGCTCTGTGATATGGTATAAGTAAAGCCTCAGGGAAAGTGGCATCTGTACCTCATCTTCTTGTGCTTCCTTCTATCTTTCCTTCCCTTTTCATAAAAAAGGATTCTTGTTGTGGTTGTGGTACTGGCATATTTGTTACATCCAAATTGTGTTTGCAACAAATGTAGATGTTATTTTATTTTATCGTTATTATTAAATTTTTGCTACTACTAGATGCTGGTAGTTACTCTATATTATGTTTTGTGACTTACAGTAAGAATAGCTAGCTAACTCTTAGCTAGTTTGGAGGAAGCTAATTAGCCTAGCCTAGCTTAAAGATGATTTTGTCACCCCATTTCATTATACTGGATAGATAGTGTTATAGTATTCACTCTGCAAACATTCACCAGGCCTCTGGCACTTTTTCAGATTCTTCATTTCATATTTAGTAGGGACTTGGAACAAAATTCTAGCATAGATAAAAATTTGGGTGACTGTTAAGTTAAAAGGAAACATAATGAACCAAATATATTGGAAAATCAGAAGAATAAGAATAAGAATTGGGATTTAAAAGAAATTTCTTTAAAAAAGATATAGATATTAATAACTTCTATATGTATGATGATTTTTGTACAAATGTTTGATCTGATTGGCCCATGCATTAAAATGGAGATTGGGTACATACAGATATTTATATACACGCTACATTCATTAAAGTAAGAGGAAGATGTGTGTAGCTATAGGCTCAGTGTAGAGACCAATCAGGTTTCCCATTTATTAGCAGTCAGTAATATTCTAACTAATTTTTGAACCAATAAGCAAACTTCTAAAAGAGCAAAATAAAACTTTGCTATTATTCACGCCTTTGTTCAAACTGGTAGGAAAAAGCACTTAAAGTGCGAGTTAAAAGATGCATCACTTTCTAATACCATTGTGCAGTCCAAAAGGGATAAGTGTTTCTGCTGTTCCATCGACTCCTAAAATATGGTCTCCTTGAATAATCAATCCCACTTGAAATTTTATTCATTTTGCTTCAGTTTGATTTTATTTTCAGGCTCTTTGGAACATAAGGCGGTCCCTCATAGTACCAAAACATTTTCACTCTAAAGAAGTCCACAGTAGGCCCTGAAACCCTCTGTGAAGTAAGGAATAAAATACACAATAGTCGTTATAGTGTTCAGTAAATCAATTTATAAATGACTGATTCTCATATAGCGTTTTTCTACTCTCCCAGAGCACTCAAAGTGCTTTATACAACAGGCCTCATTCAGCCATTCAACCACCAACCTTCCGATCAGCAGACAACTCACTCTACATCCTGAGCTGCAGCCCCCACACAGGATCTGTACACAGGATCTGTGAGGGAATCTAAAGTTTTAATTATTATATTAAAATAAATTAAGCAACGAAATGGTTACTATCCTAAAGAACAGACTGAGAGAAGCAGCGTGAGGACTGACAGTTAAAAAATCAAGCTGAGGCAAGTATGTACAATTAACTAGCATGATTAGATTAAAAACACACATGAAGCACTACCATTACTTTTCAAGCATGTTAAGTAATCCAGACTTAAGTGATTGTGCGGTCATCACCACAGACAGACAGGTTGTCTACATAGCTGTCAGCTGCGTATTGTCTCTGCATGATGACAACAGTGAACTGCGGTCGATCGAGACACTGATGTTCAACAATAATCACCCTCATTAGTCATCAGTGTGTATCGTCATCCTAGATTAAACAATGAAATAAGCTCAAATGCCTGTTCAGAAAAGTCCCCTCAAATATATAAAGCATGAATAGCAAATTCCTCTAAAGTTTAGTTGCTATGTTTCGATTAGCAACTGATTTTTTTAAAAACCAGGGCCAGTGACGATATATGAACCATCATACCTGTTGTCCTGCTGTGCAAGCTAGAGTCCATGCTCTAGGTTTTTGACTTGTGATTAGTGGTTTGGATTTAGTGTGAGAAAATGTTAAACCTTGTCCTGTCCCCTGTGATGTGGTGCTCATGTCAACATATGGTCAAAAGTGTTAATATGCTTAATTAGCCCGGTGCTCTGAGCAACAGAGAACATCCCTGCTCATTAAGTCTGATAGGGAAAAAAAAAAGTTGCTCCTAATGTATAGGAACAGCGACCTTTGGCTGATTAATGCAGAGTGGGATTGGCGCGCAGTGACCGGGAAGCTCCAAAAGGACTCGGAGCTGCAGCACTTTAACTGCATTATTATCACACTCATTTTCCTTAGTCAGCTTCTGGTCTCACTACAGTTTTATGGCTGCTCAGAGACTCAACTGAGAGATTAAGGACTCATAACAAGTTGTTTCATGTAGAGTGTCACCTCGAATGTCCGCTTACAGCAGGATGAAATGAGCCATTAGGCCTGACCTATCTACCCCGGTTTCTGTTGAGATTCTGAGAGAAATGTCACTGTGGCTCGTGCACTTTGTGGCGTGCAGCAGGCCTCTCCTGGGATAAGATCCAGGAGGAGGGGGGTGCCCCGTACAATGAGGAATATTTACAGTAATTTGTGGCACGTTCTTCCTTCACAGATTTAAAATATGCATTAGAAGCCACCGATAGCCCACGACCACTGACACTCCCGCCCACGCACAGCCTGTGCCAGCCGTTTAGGTTTGTTTGTGTAAATAGGTCCATCCACATTAAAATGCAGACATAAGTCAACTCTCCTGCTGGATATAGATGATAAAAGCCATAGAAATCCACAGCAAAAGAAACTGTTCCTGTCCACAGTAGCTTCCCTGCCATTTAGAATAATTTGTTTATAAAAAGAAAATGGCAAATATTGATTTATGATTTAGTGACAAGTTTACATTTTTTTGTAGAAAAAGTTTGATTTGAATCAAAGGAACCAAATTACATTCTGGTGGGGATTTCTCTGTTCTAAGCAGTTCACTTCTACATACTTTTATAAGTGACTGTGACCCAGCTGTCTGAAACACGGATGTGCCAGAATCAGCCCAACTCCAATCTGGCCCACTAAATGGCCTTGGAAAATGTGAAGTGTAGTAGGCTTTTATCTGTATTTTCTGTAAGTTTTACAGCTACTATAATAAAGACCTCCCCAATGAACATTCATGATGTGTCAGACCTGGCAGTATTCCTGCCTCCCTGTACATTTTAGGAGGGTTTTCACTGCTAAACTTTTAATAAATGTTTGGATCTGGTCCTGAGCGCCGCGGCAGAAGTGTCGACCCTGTACGAGTGAGTTCACAGACTTGATCCTAAAGTGGGGCCTTTCTGGCTCCTCGGAAATTGAGGTTTAAATCTAAAGGTGACAGCGCTTTTTCCATCAGGGCCACTCAGCTTTGGAACAACCTGCCTGAGGAGATAAGGCTTGAAAATCTGTGACTTCCTTTAAGCGACTTGGAAGAAATACTTTTTTTAATCAACTTACTTATATGTGATGCCACCTTTTCTAACAGTTTTGTTGTTTGTGTATCCGTTTTCTGTTTTTTATGTTGCCTTTGCAGTTAATATGGATTTCATTCTTTTGTCGGAGGTTATTATTTACACTGACACTGTGTTTTGTATTTTTTCTTTCCTTTCTGGGTTTTTTTTAAAGCTCTGTCCTAACTTGGACTTAACTCTGGATGTACTGTTATTGTGGGGTTTTTTGCTTTGTTTTGTGTTTTTTTAAGGTTGGGGGGGAATTTTGGAATAGAGGTAAATGAGCAAAACTTGCACTATTACAGTAGATTTACTGTAGCAGTTTTAACTTTTCTGAGATTTACCATTTCTATTTAAGTAATACAATTTCTAGTTAGGAGGTGAGTGACACATACATAGAGACATGTTTATCAACTATTAGCCAATTTGTATAGCCACAGACACACTGGGAGCAGAGCTGGTTGACTGTAAATACACAATTTACTAACTCAAAGAGGCATAAAATGTTAAGTAACTCTTAATTAATTGTGGCATTTGTCGACCTTATCCTTCCTTCCTGTCACTCACAAGTGAACATAATCTAATTATGCACTCTTAAGGCTGTGTGTAACACAAACACGCCATTGAAAACAAGAGACGACGATGTATTTTTGATCTGTTGGGGTTATTGTGTGCTATAATTGAACTGCCATATCACAGTGTTTTAAAAGGAGACATCAGGTGTTTTTCCAACGACCTGTTTTTGTGCACATTTCAATGAAAACGGCAAAAATTCTGAACATTCTTGCGGAGTTTTTACATTGTTTGATGTGCGAATGTTTGTACGAGTACAAGCACAGAGACATGCCGAGTGAATAAATGATTGTATAAATGATGCATGTGACCTCCACTTTGCTAGGCTTACATAGGGCAGATGAAAAATGTCAGATCTGTTTGCAATGATGGAACTGAAACCCTGCTAATTATCAGATCAAAGTAACAGTAGTGCTTTATAACTTGCTTTAAATATATATATACATATATATATACATTTCTTTTATTTTCCTTCTTCATTTCATGTTTAACTGCATTCTTTTCCAAATATGGGTTTTGGAAAAAATACTGGAGTGCATAATTACTTGGATGTACTGGTCAAATCATATTACTACAACATTCAATCAGTTGGAAGGTTGTAAAATAATCATCACAAACCCAAAGAACACATTAAAATGTAATTTATTATAATATTATCATAGCATTTTGAAAAATGGTGAAGACCTTATAACTTTACCTTACCTTTACCTTATAGAAATAAAATTGAATTGAATAAAACATTTTTTTTTAAAATTTTAAATCTTTTTTTTTCTCAAATTATGGGACGTGAACCTTTGAGTCAGATTAGTGTTCTGTGCTTTGTTTCTTTTTTTATTTACACCCTGATTTGTTTTAATTTTGCTGGCCTTGCACTTTCACTTGCTCCTTGGCTAGGTGACTTGTAGTTTTGTCGACTACTAAGTTAGCTAGGATCGATTTTGAAAAAATGCAAGACTCACTGATCGTTTTGCCCTGTATGTCACACACTGACGTCGGTAGCCTGCATGCACGGCACATGTACGATTTGTTTCAAACTGCACCATGCTTCAAACCATAACCTTACTGCTGTTCATTGTCAATGACTGCATGTGCAAACAAACAAATGGGGTTTTTTTTAGAGTGCATCATATTTTGTAGCACAATTTAACCCATATGCAACACACAAGCCTGCGTGTCTCAGCATCTTCTCTTGCCTGTGTGCCTGAGGAATTCATCTCCTCCTCAGACAGTTAGTCAGAGCTTTCTCAGGGGAGGTGGGTCGCTCCGTTTGCCTGGGCTGTACTGTCTGATTTTCTTGATACTTTGTCTTTTTTTTTTTCTTTTTTATCTTCCTCAGTCAGAGGGAATAAGAAGGATTTTTGCTGCATGACTGCAGCCTGTAATGTCTCTGCTGCTTCTAGCTCCTGCATTTGCTCATGCTGTGCCTCTTTGTGTCATCTTTTTTTTTTCTGTGTCTGAACTCAAATATACCTGCATATTTTCATGTTTACATACTCTTTTGAATGGCCTGTAAAATTGTCTGTATTTATGTCTTCATTGTAGGAGATTTGTTCTTTTCAAAGATGGCTTGAAAGCACTAGTGCTTTATTGGATGTAAATCATTTTATCAAACAAAACTAAATGTCTTTTTTTAAAATCTTGCTCTCAGCTACTTCAAAGAACAGTATTTTCACTCTGTGGGACTCTTTTATTTTTTTTCTGCATTGCTAAGTTTTTCATGTCTCTGTAAGTATATTATCTGGTACTTTCAATACAGTCTTTACTTTCTGTGTCTTATTTTCAGATTGGGTGAAATGGGTAAAATTGCAGTGGTTGAAAAAGCTTGTTTCTACCATAGACAAGTCAGAGAAAGTTCAAAAGGTTTGACCTGATATGGGTTTTCTTATACCACTTTGCAGGATCTGCCTGTCAGGCATTTGATTCTGTGATAAATATTGCCTTTAGCTGTAGTATTAGTCACAGAGTGGAGGTTTTCTGTGCCTTTTGGAAGTAATTTTGGAGTAAAAAAAAGTCCAGGAAATGTTGAGAGAATATGAAAATGCAAAGAAACCCAATTTTAAAAAAAAAACAGAAAATGCATTCTTGTGTTGGCACCATGCTGTGTGGAAAAATGTTTGGAATTCAGTGTTCAGTTATCACATAAAAGGAGATAAACTGCACTCAACATGTTCATGCTTCCCAACCCCTCTGCTCTGTGTCGTTTTATATCAAAGAAATAAAAGGTTAACACCCTGAACACCTTCTCTCCAGTCATGCACGACCATCAGATTTGGCATTAACTCAGAAAAAGATTCAGGTTAACAGGTGACCTACTGTTCACGTTTAGTATTGTAAGTTAAATAAAAGTAGCGTCTGTGAAGTAAAAAAAAATCAAAATAAATTATACAATCTGGCTCTAATGTCTAATCTGTCAATATTCGTACATGCTAGTACCGTACTTGTGTTCTGCCACAAATGCCCGGTAATATTGGTTTTAAATGCAGTGCTCACTCACTCACTGCTGCTAATAAAGCTTCATATTCACGCCAGGATTACTTCATTTCTTTCCTCGTTGTTGCAAAGACTTCATTCTACCAGAACTCAAATACAGTCAAGTCACAGCAACATGGAAGGCTCCTTTGCAGTCTTATTGTCATGTTAGAAGGAAGGTCCTTGTTACTCATCCGGTTTGCATTCGTTCTATAGCACAATAAAATGACATCCTATGTATGAGCCCAGTGTTTACGCCTACAGTCAATCTCTGTTTTTCTCTGTTCCTTATTTCTCGTCTAATCAGTCCAGTCTGTTCCCATCTTTTTGTCTTGGTTTGATGATTGGGACAGCTAGCTAATCAGCTGCACTACTAAATAGCAAATCAGGAGACATTTTAAGTAAATCCTTTGAGAGCCCTTGAGGGAAAGGCTTTTGATCAGTTGTCTCTTTATGGAAGTGCAGGCTAATTTTGCCCGATGGCTCTTGCCTCTTTGTAGTCTTTGTGTGGAGCTCTTGTGTCAGTATGGATTGTCAGATTAGGTCTATATTTGTTCTTTGTTTGTTTGTTGTTGTTGTTTTAAACACATCTGCATGGCTTAACTGAACTGCACACACCCCCCCCACACACACAAAAGCCAACAGTATAACTATTTCTATATCTTCTATCATGGAGTGGCTAGCTTCCACGTTAATGACATCCACTTCCTGTCTGTCGTTTGCCAGTATTTCTGTGGTTTATGCGTCCGTCGGTTTGTGTCTGTCAGTCCGGCCTCTCGACGCTAGAGTTGATGCATGGCCAGATTAAGCCTGTCAGATTTATCACACTCGACTGGCAGTCAGCGCGACACAGAGCCGGATCAGACAAGGAGGTGACGAATGACGCCTTCGGCCTACCTTTGTTTGCTTTTTGCTTTGCCAGTCATTTTGTGCACCATTACACACTTTAAGATTATTTATTTATCTGTTCTTTTGGCCTGCGGTGAATGATATATTAGATAATTCCCCTGAAAAGGGGTTAAAAAAAAAAAAAAGGAGGTTTAGAGGTTATGTTTTTAGATGTTTCTGTTTTATTCCCCAAGAAAGGTAGAGGATAACGTGCACTCGTGGTGTTATTAGTGTGTGACAGCTCAGTAAGGATTAAAAAGGAATGTTTTTGGACTGAAACCAACTAAAATTACCCACTAAGAGCTGTGTTTACTTCGTTCTTCATTCGCAAGTCCAGGAAGACTGGAGTGACGCCACTGAAATACTAAAAAGCAAAAGAAAAATATAAAAACTATATTTTTCTTGAAAAATCAAGCATTAACTGTCTATGACACAAGCCCATGTCTCTCACTGTCTGTCACAATACATTATAGCACAGTGTGATACCATATTACATAACAGAAGACAGTATAATGTGATTCAGTGCAATACTGTAAGATAAAATAGGATGTGGCAAATGCATGAATGTGGACTAAAGGAGGAAAATAAACCTGCAGGTATGTTGGATGCTTCTGGAGAATAGGTAGCTAAGCGTTGTTAAGCTCTCTGCTACTATTGCTACCTGTACTTAAAAAGTGCTGGATTTTTTACAAAGTGGTGATTGTTCATTCGTTCTCAAAATGATTTTTGGAATGATATGAATATACAAACACATGCTCCACACCGTATATTGTTACAAAGCTTTTGCTTTAATTTGACACATTATTTCCGTCCAATAAAAAAATGGCAATTGTTGGGTGTTGGTGTTCTTGTAAGACCAACAGTATGATTTAAAGCCCTTGCTGAGGTGTACGGCACTCTCCGCTCTGTTCGACCTTAAGAGCCCATAAGCTCTGGCCGCAAGCCAAGCTCATCAAACTGGAATACAGTATGGATGGGACTAATGAAGCAGACTAAAGTAGATCTTCCATTAATCAGCTGGGAACTTGTATAATCTTTGTCCATGTGTGTCAGAGTGTCGGTGTCCTTAAACTACTTGTCATTTGTACATTATGAGAAGGTTCTATTGAGACAAAGAGTTGATATTATTAAGGAAATGTGGAAAAGCATATGGTTATATTTAATATACTTTTAATAGGGCTAAATAGCGCTAACACCCCCCTCCCCCACCCACCTGCAGCTGGTTGTCTCTGTAGTAAAGACTACGTTTTGTATGGTTAATGGATCTAACACTGCTTTATTATATGTCTTATATCATGTACACTGTGATGGATTCATCGGGGGTCATGGTATTGCCTAAAAACAGTTTGATGTCTATGTTAGAGGAACTGGGGATCAATCGACTGACTTTGAACTAACGTCGTGGTATTGGTTTTTTAAGACAGATGCCGAGTATTTGGTCATTTAAAAATCTGGTATTCTGATATATTTCTTATTTCTTTACTTTTATTTCTTTACTTGTTCTGCTCGACTTTTCTCAGACCAGCTCGTTGTTGGTTATAAATGGTGTTAAATTGGCAAATGGCTTATATTAGCCAATAATATCAGCCCGTCAATAACAATTGTCTTGACTGCCACATCTTTCAGAGAGAACAGTAATTGTCAGTAAATGCATCAAGTACTTATACTTGGCTGTTCTCTATAACATAGTACTATCTATAGGTGTTTATTAGATATGTTTACTTATGCTTTAAAATCACAGAGAGCAAGTTGAAGTACTTTTCTTAGCCGTAGGTAATGTGTGCAGGTTGCATGTCACCTAAGAAATCTGGTGATAGTAATGTTAGGGTAAGCTGTAGGTTGTCAGAAAGGCAAATAATTTGAGACAACCCAAATGGACTTTAAGATCCAACAGAATCTCAGTCTCTTATCTGCAGCTGGAGGTGGAAAAAATGTTCAATTATTGTTAAAACATTCAGGGAAAATGGCCTCCAGTTGTCCAATATTAGGAGTGCCGAGTTCATCAGTTACTTTGTGTTTTTTCTGCATATTTGAATGTGCACATGCACACTGTGTCCACTACTCATAGTTTAATCCAAAGAAAGAACAGTGACCTAGCCCTTCATAATCTCCAGGAGATCCACATTGTTTTATTGTCCAGCAGCAGAACATTTTGTAATTCCTTCGGCTGACGCTGTCAGATACACATAAACAGTCCGCGGAGGCTCTTCTTTTTTTTCCTTTCTTTTTTTAATGACTCGTTTTCGCCACGTCTGTTGCGGCAGAACTCTGAATCACCTCGGTAGCCCCAGTTCTTTATTTGTTATGCAATCACATTCTTAGCATGCTTGAATTTTCAGCGTAACAGATGCGACCAGCCCCGTGGTTAAATAGTCTGTTCCCCAGTCCATGTTTGTCTGTCTGACTGCTGTCTCACTGATAAGCACATGTCCCTGTGTGACCCAGCGGAGGAGTCAGAGCTGGCTGTTAGAACTGCTAGTTGTCCCCATATGTTACAATGACAGACAGATAGTAGACACAGAAACATGCTCCCGTACTAATAATTCTCTGACGGAAACACTCCTCACTTTACCCACTTCACGGAGGCTAGAGGCCACACGCAGTCTTAACACTTTAAGAACCCTGGAACAGAGCTTATAATTGTCATTATAAAGGTCTGCATTGGACTCTTTGCTTAAGTACAGTCTCTCAAGGTTACAATGCAGGCTGTCTTATTGGAGTTTATTTTATGGCTGACAGATGGCAGCACGAATGCACTGCTGACTAAAAAGCTACTGAACCAGGGATCTTTTTGTGCTTGTTAGGCGAATATATAAACCACTACATTATGGCGCTGCTAAGTACAGGGGTAGATTTTCGAAAATTTCATCCTTATGTAGGCAGTTTTCTTTAAAATGGCAAGATAGATTCAACATAGTAATTCAAAAAGAAGAGCATAGCTTTCCTTACTGGAGGTCCACTCATGAAGAGACTGGAGACCATAGACTATCAAGAAAATACTTGCAGACTAAAATCTGTGAGTGATCAAAAGAGGATGGGTTCCAAGTTAAATTAATGTCAGCGTTTAGGTGACACATGCAGAGTGACTGCCCCTGCTGCTGACAGCCATATAACAGTTCAACTGAGATTAAATGTTTCCAGAGAGACCTGGCCAAGAGAGCAGCACAGAGCAACAGATAGAAACAAATACAGCCGACACACCGAACTCAACATCCAGATCGTACGAAATAATGTATCCAGAAGATGCGTAAAACCTAAGAGGTCAGGGCCTTTGCCATCTGCCTCCAGTCATCTGAGGTGGCTTTCAGTTTCTGTTTACATCATCCTCAGGTTCAAAGGTGATTAAGGCTGTTTGTCAGGTATCTCAAATGTTCCAGGGACAAGCTGGATTGATTAAAATAGGCATCTGTGTTCTTTCAGAGGCACGTGAGAAAAACACGGTTAAGGTCAGGGATCAACTGTGACTTATGCTCTCATGCCCGATCTAAATGATGCAGTAGTTGTTGTTATTACCAGGGATTTAGCACAATCTGACATTTTACTCAAAAAACAAAAACCAGATTGAATACATTGTCAGTGAACACTGATACTATCAGTCCCTATAAAGTGAAAATGAATCTGCAGTTGCATTATTCATTAGTTTGTTCGTTCAAGTTCAAACCAAATACACCTTCCCTGCCTACAGAAAAGTCTGTTATGATGAATGTACAGTAGTATTGGACTGAGCTGAAAGCATACATCCCTGGTGGCTAACATCACTGACTAAATAGTAATACCCTACTTTGTATTGCTAATGATTTTGGCTTTCTGTGTGTACATTTGTACATTTGGTTTGAACTCCCTTTTTTGAACTAAAGCACACACATAAAGCATAAGGAGTGAACTAGGGCAATAATTGAGCAGACATTTCTTTCCAGCCATCAGCTCTGAACTTTTCTAGACCCAGTGCAGCGGTACCGGACGATGAAGGCTTTTTAATCTGCCAACCTCCCGACGCAGAGTGGATGTGATACCAGATCGCCGCAGTGCGAGACCAGCGCAATTAATTGTGCAGCGAATTCACAGGGAGCAAGGGGGCATCATCTGTGCCGCCTCTTGCGTACTCTACCGAGGCAGCACCCTCGCCTACGCCAAACAGAGGTTCGCTACATGCGAGTAGTCAAAACCTTGTGTGTGAAAAAACGTGTTTATTAGCAAACTGTTTGGCAGCTAAGTTCATAAGATGGACCCAGTTACAGATGAACAGGGATGAAGGTAACGGGAAAAGTTTAATGGCTCCAAACACTGCAAAGAAGAAAAAAAACAACAAAAAACACTAAAACACAATCTGCAAGAATGAGAAAAACTAAGTGCGCATAGCACAGAGATTGGAGTAATGCAGCACTACAGAACTACAGCTCCCAGTCTCTGGTCCCAGAGTTTTGTGATTAGTATGTCTCATAGTATGACAGAAGCCTATACCGGAGACGACAGCTACAAATAAGGCACTATTGTTGTGTGTGTCTGTGTGTGCGTGTGTGTGTGTGTGTGTGTGTGTGTGTGTGTGTGTGTGTGTGTGTTTCTCTGGTTATTTTTCAGTAACAAACACTTGGTTTCCTGTGTCCTGTGGTGTTTGCCAGACCTCTGTGTTCTCTGCTTTGCTCTGACTTGGAAGTCCTACAGCTGGATAAATCCAAAGATAAGACAGGAGACCATTGGTTGTCCTTAAATGACCAGAGAACAAACATCCACCTGGAGCCAAGTTTTCCACTGCCTGCCAGGACAGCCTGTTGTCCTCAGATGACCCAGCAAATAAACAAACAGACAGACAGAGAGAGAGTGATAGTACTCATGGTTGTAGTAGTAGCTTTGGTCGCCAAATACAGACAGACAGAGAGACAGTCAGTGGGGTCAGGCTGCACTGACTTTCACAGGTTTTCAGGAGCTTGCGTGTCAGGGGAAAAAAAAGAAGAAAACTTTTATAAAAAGAGCTTTCTTCAGTCCTGCTGAAAACCCATTAAGGGTTTATACAATACAATAACTTTATATGCCATAAAATACTCTATAGATTCTGACATAAAGTCCTTGCTCCTGGACTTTTGAATAGGTCGCATGCTATTGTAATTCCTCCATCAGAATAGGATGGTACAGTCTATCCACAACACTATACAATAATGTCCTTATTACTACTGGAAGAGGCACACATTGTGAAAAGCCCACTTTCTAATTTCTGTTTCCTTTCATTGGTTCAGCTCAGAGAAGAATACCTTAGGAAACAGTCTGCCTTTAGAAAAATGGCAAATAAATTCAGACTTTTTCTTGTTAAATTTAATAAATAAATCAGTTTTACTGAACTCATAGGGTAGCTGGTTTACTGTTACACAAGTATGTCAGAAGATATTTATCACATAGGTCATTTTTTAAACATCTTCCGCCTACATTGAGGTCTTAGGGCCAGGACCGATCCTCAGTATGTATTAAGAGAGGTCGTACAGTCAAAAGGGTCTTCTGATTGCTGAAAATACGTCCTTTAAGCCTAAATTGGGTTGAAAAAGACCCCAACCTAGAATATTCTTGCTGTTTTTGTTCCTTTTAACTTTAGTCTACATAGTGTAGTGGTTTACACTCTCTCTGAAAAGTTAGAAAATGTTTGATCCCTAGACACAAATCCCATTGGCATTCCATCAGAGCTACCGGCTGTGGCGACCCATAGTGAATGGGTCATTTCATTTCATTTTCGGTCCTCTCAATCAGAGGAGCTCTTTGATTGGCTGACCTCTCTGAAAATAAGGATGGCTAACTTCGACCCTCTGGAATTTTTTCAAACTGTTACTCAGGCAAGAAATCATCTCATAGAATCACATGTTTTTCTGCGGGAGCCTGGAGAGACTCGGGACACTGGTGTTGTTTAGTCACCAGGAGGCAAAGTGATGAGTCACCTGCGAGGCACATAATGAAATGAATACCCCCCCCTCCCTTACGTCACTGTGGCCCCGTTCTCGCCTCGACTTTTCCATTCGCTAGCCTACAAGCTGTTTGTGTACCCTGACTGTGATAAGGCTCGGTAAGAACAGGCGAACGGAGCTGAGATAAGACTGAGATCTGTCGTATCTTTCCAAAACCTCAGACAGGGCGTGTGTTTGTTTACCATCTGTCTGCTTTTTTTTTCACCATCAAATTCCTTCTCTCCTTCTCTTGTCCCATGTCATTTCATCTCTTGAACTTCTTTAAACCTGCTCTCTTCATCTTATGTTTGATTTCTGCCTCTTTTGTAACCCCCCCCCCCCCTTCTCTTCTTTTCTCTTTCTTTTAC
>VUQG01045973.1:0-13426 GCA_015106755.1 Etia nguti
ATCCAACCTTTTCCTCTCAGCTGTCGATAAACTGCTGCTCCAACATACAACACTGTAAAAAATGACAGATGCCACCACAGAGTCATAGAAGGTCTTTAAAAGCGCTCCCTGGACTCCAAAAGACCTCAGCCATATATTGATGTGAAAAAGTATTTACCCCCCTCCCCTCCGAATTTATTGGTTTTCCCAACAGTTCAGAGGTGCGTGTCCTGCTGCATAACCCAAGTGCACTCGAGCTAAGGAGATGAACTGAAGCCACTGAAATCACTCCCTTTTTACTGTTTTTGACCAAATTATTTCTTTATCCGCGGTGGGAATAAATATTATAATTAACTACCCCTTCAAACTTTGTGCGCAGCTACAAGCCTCTGTGCAAACTGTGTTGTGGCTCAGCTGAATTTTGGTGACAGCAGAAGGCTGCTCAATGCCTTGGAAGGGGTTGTCCCGCTCATCATCCCCACGAATGATGAGATGCGATGGACAATGAATAAAAGACATCACGTTTACCTGCAGGCAAGATCCCAGAGGGATTTCACACTTACAGCCAAGACGCTAATAAACACTTCTTGAAACAGTCTGCAGCACAAATAACAATTAAATCACAAACTGACTCACAATCCTGTAACAGCAGAAAGCACACAGGGATGATCTAGATACATTCCTTTCCAACTTTTCATTAAGCCAATAAGCACCTTTATTTCAGAGTAACAACTACAGTTACCTGACCTGTTAAATAAAAGAGAAATGGACCAGATTCAAACTGTCAGGAAACCCACAAAATGTCCTAAAGTGTGTCAACCGCTTGCTTCTTTAACTTTAGCTTGCATCTCTACACTGGGGCTGCTGTCTGCAGCAATGTGCAGGTATGAAGTTTGTCTGTTAAAATTAGGTGCACGGTTTGTTGCCTGTGGAAGTAATCGTGCAGCTGCTGATAGAAATGATCAACCACACTCCTATGTGAGCAGATGAGTCTGATCCTGAATTATTCACTTTAACCTTTCATACATTAGAATTTGCTAATCAAGATGCTGTAGAACATATTACAGAACTGAGGCATTTTCACATATTTGTTAAGTCTCAATCCCTTTTGAGCTGCCTCCTTCTCTGCATGGAGATTTACAGCTGTGGATTTGGGATCACATACTAACATGCCTTTTAAATCGACAGCAATTTGTTCAGATTATTTTATATTGAAGTTAAACAGCTGGCCAAAAAGCACTAAATAGAAGCTGGATCACCTGTGTAAGAAAGAGATATTGTGCATATTAGTTTCATTAAAGAAAAGAAAAAGTTTCATCATTATTTTAAACTCTGTAGTTATGTGTATAAGTTCTGAACTTGCTTCAGAGTACATAGGATGATACTGGTTCTTGAATGAATTTCCATGGAGGAAAAAACACAATCAGGTTCTTTGTTTGTAGTCTGCTGTGAGACCCCCAACCGGTCACGGCAGATGTCTGTCCGTCCCTGAGCCTGGTTCTGCAGGAGTTTTCTTCCTGTTAAAAGTCAGTTCTTTCTTTCCACTGTCACCAAGTGATTGCTCATAGGGGGTGATCTGATCATTGGGGTTTTCTCTCCAGTACTGCAGTCTTTACCTTACAATACAGAGCTCTGAGGTGACTGTTGTTGTGATTTGGAACCATATAAATAAAACTTAAATGTAATGAAGTCTATCGTGACTCCTGTCTTCTCTGCAACAAAGGCTAAGGTGAAAGACCAATAACAGTTATTCTACATATTTTTTACACTGCCCAAGTGACAGCGCACATTCTTCAGTGGATGCAGATGAGCAGTATATAATCTACTGTAGTTAATCTACTGTTTATGATGGAATATCACTTATCCAAAAACAAAACAAAACAAAAAAAAACAGGCATGAAAGTTCTAATTTCACAAACATTCTATACACCCCCCCTAAAGATTAGTATTCTAAACATTCCACACACAAAAATCCTTTTTTTCTCTCATCATTCCTTATTTTAATCCATTGTAGTCCCCCCCAGGATCTCTTAACCCTACTCTGCTCACTCTGACCTTCTTTCAGTCTCTCTTTACCAAGCAGACTATAATCTTGGCTTGGGCTCCAGCATCTCCTCCTACCCTTCAATCTCGCACAGCCATAATTATGGCCACACCAAGCAGAGAGACTTCTAAATCATTCAGGGATGGTTTGGCTCTCTGACTCCTTTATTTTTTCTCTTCTCTCTTTCTTAAATAAAGTGGGAGTGAAGACCCATTTGGGCTTGTACTGAAGGCTAAATTATAACAGTGAAGATCCATGGTCCTCCTTCGCTCAGTGGCCTTTTGATATTTTATCTTGCACTATTTCGAGCTGCTTATGAAAAAAGCGTTATGGGGGAAAAATGTGGGTTCCAGCTTTTAAGCTCACTTTTCCAAGCTTCTGTCAATCAGCCTTGAACTTCTAAACATGTTTAAAAGAAAGGAAAAAAGCTCTACTTTTTTACTTTTAAGACTTCACATTTTAACAATGAATTCTCGAAACCTTCTGTGACAGCTCAGTGAGTGTCGGCCACAAACTGTTCCAACTATAGTGCCCAGCTTGTGAAACTCTTAACCCCTTTGATTCTTCAGCTGTTTTTGCTTCATGTTCAGTCACTTCACAGACTCATGGTAGAGTCATTACTAATGTCTAGTGTCTTTGCTGTGTCCAAATTTTTGGTATAAATTTATTTTTAGATTTTACCACCAGGGTTCCCATCATGCACTGGGTGTTGTAAGTAAGAAGTGCAATGTTGCCATGCAGTTAGTGTCTATCCAACAGTGAATGATTTTAAATTACCCAAAGTTTTTGGGTCCCTTTATGCTACAGAAAGTCATGATACATTAATTGCATTGATCATTAGTTTGCACTGCAACTACAAGCATGCAGAGAGGACATAACGAGTTATAAAGTAAGATTTGAAGCATAAGTCTTACAGTGTCCTTCAGTACACTTTGACCTGGTAACCAGCAGCGAAAAAAGGCAGAGAGAAGGAGAGGAAACAGAAAAGCAACCAAAAATCAAAGCAAGAGTAAAAACTAACATAAAAAAGATGGGGGAAAGACAAAGGTGGTGGTGGTGGGTGGGTGACATGAAACAAATCTTCCTTGTTTTCTATCTGCTGTCCATCAGTTTGTGATCTTCAGTAAATACATATCATGAAAGTTTATTTTGAGGAGAAAATCCCTCTGAAGGGGAAGGAAAACAAAGTTCAAACGCTACTAATGTGATTATGGTGAGATCAGAGCGCAGATCCTTTCACTCCCCTCGCTTCAAAAACACAGTCGCACCACAAGCTCCGCAAGCCTCCCCTCACATATGACAGCCAAACGGTAGACGCCGCGGTGTGTGAAATCCTAAAAGCACAGGGCAGCTGGGACAGCATGTGTTTTTCTGGATCAAAAAGAAGGTGGCTTCGTACAAAGAAAGAATATGGATATGGAATCTTTTTATATATGTTGTATATTCCAAACCACGGGTGATTTTTTTCAGTCGCCAAAGGGGTATGTGAAAAGATTACTGACAAAAAAAAGAAATAATTAAAGGATATTAAAAATATGGGAAAACCCATAGAAAATAAATAAATGTCATAAAAGTATGGACAAAAAAGAATGTAATATATCTTTAAACATAGACTACCCTTTAAAAATTCAATTCATTTCAGTATTATTTACACAGCACCAAATCACAACAACAGTCGCCTCAAGGCGCTTTATACTGTAAGGTAGACCCTACAATAATACATACAGAGAAAAACCCAACAATCATATGACCCTGTATGAGCAAGCACTTTGACGACAGTGGGAAGGAAAACCTCCCTTTTAGCAGGAGGAAACCTCCAGCAGAACCAGGCTCAGGGAGGGGCGGCCATCTGTTGGGGTTGGGGTGAGAGAAGAAAGACAGGATAAAAAGACATGCTGTGGAAGAGAGACAGAGATTGCTAAAACATTTATAGCACAATATTTTAAATATATTTTCATTACAGTATTTAAAAAAATATATATTTTTACCTATTGAAATATAATTGTAAACCATAATTTAATGAACATCTGCCTCCAAAGAATACGTGTGCATATATGCTCTCTTAATTTAGTCTAAATGCTAATAATCATTACTGCATAAGAAATGTCCACATGTCCAAACTTGTTCTACAGTAAGCCAGCTGTTCCATCATTAACCACAGTATTAACATATTCACCTGATGATGAAGGGAACATAAATATGTGGACCACAATCATGACAGTTCATCCAACAGCTATGATAAGTTTACTGTATACTACTTAAAGGCACACGTTGACCGTAAACTACATCTCCCACAATGCATTTCGATTGTTTGAACACCAGTGCCCCCAGTAGAGGGGGGGGGAGAACCTGATGTGCCGCCAGATCTGCTATTTAAATATAGAAGTGTATCCACAGAAACATCAGAGTCAGAGTAAAAGCTCATAAAACCATTTCAACGGCCACCAAAAAGCTAAAACAGCAAACAATTAAAGAGCAAGTAAACAGATTCCGCAAAAAGATGTAAACAAAAAACGTGGATTTGCACGGAAAGCCGACATCTCACAGATTCCAAAACTCCAGATTTTGTCCGTCTTTTGTTACTCTCCAACCAAAATTCACTGAACCAGCAGCAAAAGAAGACCACTACACTTCACATCACGTGATTCATTATTCATTACAATTTATTACAATGTTTTTCAAAAATATTGTAATGAATTCCCTCTTACTTTGGCTGTCTTGCTTCCACCACGATGAAATCACAGCTCTATCTCTCAGTGTGCTTCGAGACTAGTTTCCCATGAAAAATCTCTATTTTCTGCCTTTTATGATGCACCAGTCTACAGCTGTGTACAGTGTTGTTGGCCGCTGTTTTTTCACCAAAAAATGACATCTGAAGAAAGCCTGATTTTTGCTATTCACCAAAAAAATTTCAACGTTCACAATTTACAGCAAATTGCAAAACGCTTCGCTATAAAAAAGAAAAGTTTGTTTTTTACTTTCTACTATAGAAATCTCTGTTTTTTTTATGACTACCATTAAAAAACAGCAACAACAACTAAATTGGACAGTCTACGTTACCTGATCACGGTATGGTTACTTTTTACTTAAAAATATAAGTAAATGCTGGTGCTGGTGCTGATATGGGTGGTGTCCATCTTTTATATACAGTCTATGGAAGGTATTAGCTTCAGTATTGAAAGAATTATAGTCAAGTCACTGTATGAATTGTACTGAGAAGCAGCTCATTCAGACATGGAACCAAAAAATAAAACTGTATTTCCATAATGTTCTGACTGTAGCTTGCATATAAAATGCACAATGTCTCCATCCATACTCTTGCCTCATGTTTCTAACATTTGCCCTCCCCACGGTATACGTAATATGTTTAGAATTTCCCCACCAGTGTTTTATGACAGTATATCATTTAATCTTGCATGTTAACCACAGGGACACGCTGCCGATCGTATACCTCCTTTCTGCATTACACCACGCACTGGCCAGAGCAACCCTGTACAATGACTCCCTTTTACAGCATCTGCAAGCTGCGCTCAGAGCATTAACATTGAAGCGCCATCAAAGCTTCAGAGGGATCTCTGAGGAGACGGGAGCTTTACGGTCCCTCTCCAGCTGCCGCCTCCTGCTTAGCTCCCTCACACCTCCGCCGCGTGTCAAACAGGCTCCAAAGCCAACCCTGCAGGTAGGTGGAAGAAATGGGAGGGGCAGTACACAGTTTTTATATTATATTACTGTTCATTCATGACTTGGAAGGGAGGAATGTGCCAAGAGCTGGCACAAAACAGTTTAGCTAGCTTGCATTGACTCCCCCCTCTCTCCCTCTCTCTCTCTCTGAGTAGGAGACAGGCTGTGTTTATGGCCTCTGTTAGTGATTTAACAAGGTACATGACCTAGGGGAAACTGGAGTTTGGAAACAATGCGGAGCAATATGGGAGAAATCAAAACACGGCACTGTATGTTAGGTAAACACATCCTGGCCTTGCTGTAGGTGGAATTTATCGACATTTGAGTAATGGGTATGGGTCTTAGGTGAGCACATGGCAGGGCTGTGGGAGGTACACTGTGTAAGTGTTCAGTGTGTTCACGATTGTGGATCATTTCAGCATTTAGCAGGCTACATGTCAGAAGTATAAGCTATGAATAATACTAAGCATTACAATATAGGATCAGATCTCTTAAAAACAGAAGCAAATCACATCTGGATTCAATCACTGAAACATTTTCAATAGTCTTACTGTTCCAACTTCCTACCCCCCACCCCGCCTGAGATAAGCCAGAACTTTTATGAATGAACAAATAAAAACAAGTGCATGTCTATTTCAGGGCTTATTCGCAGTAGCACAGGTGCACTGAGGTTAAAGACAGAAGGGAATAAGATGCTGTCTGGATCAGCTGATTGTTGGTGATGATAGAAAAGAGATTGTAAGGGCTGAGTGTGCACAGCTGATGCACCACCTGCACCCTTTTGAACACATATCATCTCCGATTTGGAACAGACAGAAGAGGCACCTGCCTCACCTAGACAGCCCAGCAAGAGGAACGTCTCATCGGGGTTCACTGACCAGAAGGCGGTGATAGTGGGGGTAGTGGAAAATAATGGTCGACTCTGGACAGATGGAGCCACTTTGCCTAAAAGCTAGTGTCATGTCTGCTGCATGTCTGCCTTGTCATTATCTGGCCCTGCATGCCCTAATTTCAGCCCCCACGACTCTCTGGGACACCTATAATGATGGCAACACAGAGAGGAGGGCTGGTGCCAATGGAACAGGCCCCCGGGGCCGACAGTGAGGGCGGTGGTGACTCACTGTAACAGGGGGGGAAGCGCATGTAACCTAGCTGGACTTTAGCATGCAAAGACACACTTGGGAAATGAAAGCTTGCACGTAGTATCAACACGAAAAAAGAACACGCAAACCTCCCTCATTTCCAGTCCCACTAGCTGCCAGTCTGCCAAGGATCGTGGCAGACTGGGGACCTGTGTGGCCACTCGGGGCCTTTTTGGGACTAAAAGACAAATCCAAAGCTCAGCTGAGCCCAGCGTCCCACCAGGCACTTTACTTTTATGTCAAGGGGGCATGGACGGAGCCTACGGTGCGCTGTGCAATTATCAAGCATGATGGGACACGGAGAGCGGAGAACATCTGGCACTGGTGGATGGGGGCGGGACGCACCTCCAAGCCCTCCCCCTTTGTCTGCACAGGAGAGACTTTCCTTTGATCCCCAGCTGGAGCCGTCTGCTGATCCTCTCCAGATCAATCACACCGATGAGGGATTATCTTAGCCGTCAGTATCGTCATACTGTACCGTGCTGTCAGCCATGTTCTAGAGTAAAATGCGCATTAACGGTCTTCTGGGTCAGAGGTAAAAGCGGGCTGTGCGTTCACCTATTAACCCTGCTCCTGCTGTACACAGCTCAGCAGGTCCCCTTTCTACTCAGACCCATTTTCTCCTGCTGCAGTCAGCAGTCCTGCCGTCTGTCTCTATTTATCACTTTTCCCACTAGCAGACAGACAGGCAGACTCCCAGATACTGAGAACAGGTTATAGTTTAACTTCAAAGTGCTCTGCACTGTAACCAATATTGAACATTTCTTACTGGGGGGATAATTCACCTTCCAAATGAAAACAAACCACTCTGTCACTACAACAAAGGGAATTTATGCTTCATGGGCTCTTACCGTAATTAATTTAGATATAATAACACAACACATGGTGTGAGGTGTGTCACAGAGAGCATAACATTTACACAACACCTCACTGTCTGTTTACATGGCTGAACTCTAATGTCTTCAAATGATTAGAGTGGTGAAAACGGGCCAGAAACAGAACAAATGAAGGAGTCCTTTACAGACATGTGTTTGCCAGGGATGCCATCTTGTCATGTTTATGATGTTATGAGGCCATGTGACATCATATTCCTGACTTGCGGGCATGCTGTCCTTTGTCCAATTAGGGATGTTGTGGAGGAAGGTAATGCAAAACGGATGTGTCCTCTGCTAAAACAAAATAATAATAATAACAAAAAGGAACGGCTTAATTGGAAAGTAAATCTCTGTGGCCTCTTTGAAAAGGGAGGTTTCGATTTCATCCAAGAGCCAGAACGCCGCTGAATGAAAGAAAACCATGAAAAAACAAAAAGGAAACATTATGGCTTCTAGCACAGCTAACATCACAAGTAGTTATGCCAATTGTGTCGTAGTGATGGTAAAGTTTTGAGTTTTTTTTTTAAGTTTCAACAAAAAAGTTCTTGATTCATTCCTTTGTTGTGTGCAAATCAGATAGCATTTTCCATATTCTGTCCATCATTGCCCAATGCCCAGAATTAACAGTATTACAAACAGATGTTTTGGAGCACTTGTTCGCATGAACCCATCTGGTTAAAAAAAAAACTAGAGAAGGAAATAAGATGCCTCTGATATCAGCCACTGTTTGAATGTTTTGTACTGTGTGTAACAGGGAAGTCCTAAAGCTAAAACAACATTAAGTACTTGTGCCTTCCGCTCTGTAGGTATCTTTGTTGTTTTGTAACTGGCATGGAGATTTAAGAAGTCTATAAGCCTTCCTCTAGTTTGGACCCAGTAACTGCCAAACCAGTCCAGGCCTTTTATGGTCAAGTTCCTGGGCAAATGTACCACGTGTGGAAAGATTTAAAGACGTTTGAATATGATGATTTTAAGCAGTTTGCTATCATGCCTACTGATATATAAAATATGTCCTGCAATGGCAAAAGGTAAAAGATGTAGACTAAAACCTTTGTTTTTAAATCAGCTACACATTTTTACATTTGGATTATGTAACGAATTCCTTCCAAAACAGATACATCTTAAAAAAATGCAATTTTCACAAAACTCACTTTCATAGTTTTTTGTCAAAGGCACAGCGGGCCAGCTCTGACGAGGAGGAGCAAGGCTGACTGTGAAATTGCTTCCTCAATGGCTAACCTCTTGTCAATCACAAGTCATTACCCAATAAGCCTCCTTTTCAAAACATAGCAGGGCCAAAATAGACTTCATTTATTATTCAGTGTGAGCCTAAACAGGTGACAGAGCTCATAAACTGGTGCAGATTTAAGGCACTTCTGTATTGGGATTATTTTTATGAACTGGAAGCTTTGTCTATGTTTTGTACTGTCATGACCATATTGAGTTGCAACCTGTGCTTTTTGATCATCAGCATGTTCTGTATTATACAGCTGACAAAGTTCCCAAAGTTACAGATCATGTTGCAGTATTGCACTGTTTCAACAGAAGAGGCAACCCTACTTAGACACCTTCAGGGCCGTTGAAGATGCTAAGGTGAGCTTCAATGTTGTATAACAGATTAAATTGTAAGGAATGACAAACGACCTACAGCCAACAGAAGATTTCCACAGAGGTTAAGCGTCATTTAGGAGAGATCCCCAGTTTTTCACACATTGCATTGAACCTCGTAGAGCTTACTCTCAGTCCACCTTTCCACATCCTTTAAACTTGAATTCTGACTTTCCTGACTTTAGCTAAGAGTCAGCACACTTCTGCAGAGTTTAGACACTATCATATCACTCTCCTCTCCATATCTTGACACTAGACTTATGTGCAGTGACTCAAAAACACAAAGCAGTTATATTTATGTGATTTGAGTTTTAACATACTTCAGCTTCTAATCTAAGCCTTGTGTAAATAAAGCCCCAAAGCTTGGGCCTCTCCAAACGTACTTGCACAGTGCAGCCTTTGATCAAGAGCCCCTGCACTGTAGCAGTTGTCCAATAACATGTCACTTTATGTTTTTTCTTCTAGTTTTCTTTTCTCAGGACAGATGGTGGCCTTCCAGGGTTGTCTCAAGGTTACACAGACATATTCTCAGTGATAGTGGAAGTGGCACCGGACCAAGAGATATCCTCGACATACTTCTGTTCTTCTCCCAAGGTTTTCTTAGTGAATAACAGCAAGCTTCCAGCAGATAAGAGAATGAGAGCCTCTGACTATGGAACATGTGTCCTCTGGCATTATCTTGCAGCCAGATAGAGAGACGGTGGAATATGGCTGTCTGGATGTTATTTTTTTCTACAAGGGAGTCTGGGAGTCAGATATGCGTACACAGAAATGATGTATTTTTCAATGGGATCAAAAGCTGGGCAGTGTTAAAAAAGTCAATAATGCTGTGCAGAGTCACGCTACAGATATTAATCAAAGACCTTTTCTTTGAATTTAAAATTTTGGATAATTGTATTTTTGAAATCAAGGTGATTCCATCCTATTTGCAGTTTTCAAATGTTTGTTAAACTGTTTTATTAACTTTTGAGTTTCTTTGCGAAGTGTACAGTCGGCTTTTCATTCAGAGGGAACTGCAACTGAAATAAAAATATCAAATCAAAGGTTTACTTAGTCCAACAAGTAATCATTAGGAAAATATGCTTAGTAAATCTGAATGTATACAAATCAAGTAAATTCTGTTGACCAGATGCCATTAAATTTAAGGTTTCACATTATGCTTATGTAACAAATTACATGGAAAGTTTACATGTAATCAAATTACTTGAAGTCAGCATTTTGGGCATGGATATTTTTGTGAGTGTTTCAGTGTGACTGAATAATAAAAGTTAATGTTTTTGTGTCCAGAAGTTTGTTGCAGCCCCTCTACATTCACTGAGCTTCATCTCACTCACCAGGCCTCCATCCGTGCACATGCTCCTACCAGACTTAGCTCAGAGTGCACAGCCTTGTCCCTCTGAACCCGAGAGGACTCGGCGTGCACACAAAGAATTCATTGAAAAGCAAAAAGCGAGAGAAGACAGTTTCTCAGGAGAAGGACAATGGGCGTTCTCCTCCATTTGGCTCACCCTTTCATCCTTGGTTGTCCACAAGGGACGTAATTGTTTGGACACAATGCGATATGGGGCAAAGCTTTAGAAGACGCATCGCTTTTAATTAACTGTTGGTAATGATCTCATTATTGGGGAGAGCGTGTTCCCTCAGCCCAGCGCTGCGCACAGAGGTGAGTCTGGGGTCACCATTCTGAAGGTCCCCACGCTAACCGACAAAACATGGAGGAATTTGTTATGCCGCCACGGTGCATAAACTCAGACACTGTCAAACGGGACCGGTGCACAGAAAAGAGGGGGGAGCTGCTGCGTTGTATCAGTTAATCAAACAGTCGGGGTTTGAGCTTTGAACTCATTTTATGCAGAAAGTTTCTTAATCAGCTGAAAAGTTGAATGCAAGTTATACTGTACATGTGGGGCAGTTTTAGGGCTGCATTTATGCAATAAAGCTTTTAAGAAATGACTGACTGGAAACTGCACCTTTTTTTGCGAAGAAATTCTATTTGAAAAAATCTAAAGAATTTCTAATAGAATCGTAGAGCTGGTAGAGATGCTTCTCTTGCACAAAGTTTTAGCAGTTCCGAGAGCATTTTTGATGTGTCTTTAGGACCCTGGTACATCCCAGATCAGTAACAGTACCAGTCTTTGTGAATTTTGTGTTGCTTTCTTTTTTCCCTTTGCCTAGGTTGTCCACATGGAAATAAGACCTACCTCTAACACTATCGTTTACCCAATACAGACCATTTTAAACATAAGATGCTGCTGGCAAAGAAGAGGCCAAATGTTTAGACTCTATGGAGCAAGGAAGATGAGAAAGGAGCACAGAGTCGGGAACCTACAGAAACAAAGAACATCAAATAGGAGCAGGAGAAGCACTGAGAAGCTTAAGATATGTCCATGAAAGTTATACAATAAGAGGAGTCTTTGAGGACAGTATACAATATAGTACAATACAGTACAACTTTATTTGTAAAGCACATTTAAAACCAGAGGTATGCCAAAGTGCTTCACAAAATCCAATAAAAACAATAGCAAAATACAAATGCAAATAAGGTAACAGGTGGAAAGCATTGATTAACCAAGCATACAAGGTAAGCCGATATTAAAATAAATCTTCAAAGGTAAAATCAATAGAAAACATTGTTCAACAACAGAAGAAAAGGGTTGTATGAGAATACACTTACAAGAAGCGTGCTCTAGATAGCCGGGAAGGCTAAACCAAATAGATAAATTTTCAATCGAGATTTAAAAGTCGGGATCGAATCAGACGCGCGAATAGCTTGTGGGAGGTTGTTCCAGAGGTTAGGTGCAACTGAAGCGAAAGCACGGTCACCTCTGGTCTTTAGCCGTGACCTAGGTTGCACCAAGAGCAATTGGCCTGATGATCTCAGTGCTCTCCTAGGAATATACAGGCTGAGAAGATCAGTAAGATAGCTCGGCGCGATATTATTTATGATTTTAAAAGTAAGCAATAAGATTTTAAAATCAATGCGATATTTAATGGGAAGCCAGTATAGGTCAGAGAGAATTGGGGTAATAGACTCAAACTTACCAGTACCGGTTAAGAGACGTGCCGCAGCATTTTGAGCGAGTTGCAGTCTATGGAGAAGGGCAGATTGGAGGCCAGTGTATAAGGAGTTGCAGTAGTCTAATCTAAATGTAACAAAGGCATGGATAAGTTTTTCAAGATCCTCACATGGTAAGTATGGCTTGCCCTTAGAGATTAGACGTAGTTGGTAAAAACTGGATTTAACTACAGAGGACACATGTTTGTCAAGCTTAAAGGTACTTGAAGATCATTGAAGACCCTCAGGAGTGCCGTTTCCATGCTATGGCACAGTTTGAACCCAGACCGAAATTTATCGCCGATGTTATTTGCATTCAGATAAGCCTGAAGTTGTGAAAGAACTATCTTCTCAAGGATTTTAGACAGAAACGGGAGTTTGGAAATCAGTCTATAGTTAGCGAGGTCATTGTGGTCAAGACAACTCTTTTTAAGAACAGGTTGCACTACGGCATGTTTAAAGGCAGCCGGAATGCAGCCCAATGACAATGACAAATTTATTAGTGATAAGATACAAGGCCCAATTACATTAAATCCCTCCTTAATGATGCGTGAACAGAGCTTGAATTTTTTAGATGGTCGATTATTCCCTTTGATACTGGTTCAAACTGAGTGAGTGTCATTGAGCATCGTAAGGCAGAAGCTTGACTCATCCCAGGAGTATATAAGACTCTTAAGAATAAAATTTTTCCTGTGAAGTTCTTTAAAAATTGCTCACAGAGAGTCGGAGAAGCCAACCTGGATGCTTCAGGATAAGGGTTAATCAAAGAATTGAAATTTTTAAATAAAGTACGTGGATTATGACTATTATCTCTAATGATGGTCGACAAAAAAGCCGCTTTAGCCATCTTAGCAGATTTCTGAAATTCCAAGCGGCTCCTACGTACGATATCAAAGGACACCTGGAGCTTATCCTTTTTCCACCGCCTCTCAGCTTGGCGGCAGGCACGTCGTAGAGCTCATGTGGAGCTCGTGTGGAATCATTTAACCAGGGTTGGGAGCAGCTTCTAGGACGTTTCACTTTTATTGGGGCCACAGAGTCC
>VUQG01045974.1:0-17838 GCA_015106755.1 Etia nguti
TGAACAAGCCCCTAAAAAAAGTCAGTTGTTTTTTTATCATCACTTTTCATTTTAAAGCTCAGTTTTTAAAACCTAAGATGTAACTACAGCCCAGCCCATGCAGCAGTATATTAATGACTAACCTTATATTGCAGTTGTTCTCCTGACTGAAGTTTGGTCCGTTTACAGCATCCTGCCATGCAATTCCATTTGTCCCTAACCATCGGGAACCCTCATGTGAACTTTTATCGAGTGGAAAAAAGTTAGCGTTCATCCTCCAGCTTCACTGTGTTTACGATATGCTAACCATAGCTGTGTAGCTAGCCACCACGTAGCACATCATTATATACCAGCTAGCCCAACTTCAGTAACCCTACAAACGTCACTGCTGTTTAGTTTTCTGTCTTCATTTATGTTGGAAGTGATAGCAGAGCTGTACGTTTTAATTTTTGCTGTGGCGGTTAAGCTGCCGGATTTTTGGCTTCACGACCCTCCTTCGTGGTTCGTGCACGTCGAAGCTCAGTTTGCTCTTCATGGCGTTTCGACACAAAATACCATCATGTGGTGGCCTCGCTGGATCTGCTGTCCACACGCCATGTGATGACCCTCCTTGTGATACACTGCTCTCAAGGCGCTGCTGCTGCGGCGCTACTAACTCTCCCGACGCAGAGCGGGCCGAGAAACTCCTCTCTCTCTCGGGCCTGACTGTGGTCATAAAGGGATGAACACTGTTGAATCTGTGCATCAGTGAATTCAAGCAGTTCTGAAAGCAAAAGTGAGTCCAACCTGGACTTTAATGCTTTTAGATTTCCACTGATTTGCAGGCACTTGCAGTTATTTCATACTTAAATTGTTTCTCAATAAATTATTTCTCAATTTACAAGATCAAAAGTGTGTATGCCTTAACTCCTAAGTGTAAAACTGTAGCTTTTTGGCCATTTGATTTTACGATCAACACTATAAGCCCAAACTTGTTAAAGGAAAAAAAGATCCTTTTTAAAATATTTAGGGTTTTTTTTAAAGTGTTTATATTGTAGGATTTATTTTATTTGAAGGTGGTGGAAACTTTCCAGCAGCACCAGTTACAACCACAACACACACCAGGAGGCCAAAAGTCAATCACAGTGAAAACCAGCTTGAGAGAATATTTGCTGAAATCGTTTATATTTACAAACATAAACTATATGGGTGGGAGAGGCACTTAATGCAAAATATAGCACGTCGCCAGGAACATTTCTGTGGCTTTCCAAACTCTGCATATGTATATCTGTGCATGTGTGTGCGTGTGTGTGCGTGCGTGCATGTTGACACACTTGTAAATGGATATTTCACAGGTTTGGCACGGGTCCTTTGCTTATGTGTGGTCCTTTTGTAAATATTTGAGTGCTGGAAACATGCATGCACGATATGCAAGATACACACAAAAACAGCATCCGTGCATACAGTGTGTAAATGCAACTCATTAACTACAGAACTGCTGGTGGTGGTGTCTCAGTCCCTCCATCTTTCTCACTTTACTTAATCAACATACCTTTAGGAGCGTGAAATCTTAGGCACTAAATGTTATGGAGCACAGCAGCTGAAACAAACAAAACCGAAGAGAAACCGCTATGTTTAATTTATGGGGTGGTATGCTTTTGGTCACATTTTTTTTCTCCACACTTTCTTCTTTCCATCATTTTGATAGAGGCTGGTTTTTTGTTTTGTTGTCCCAGAGAACGTTCTTACACAACTCTGCTGGTTTCTTTTTTGCTTTGTTTTTTGAGCGCCTGCTTGTCTTTCTGTTTTTGAGGATTACCAGGGGTCTTCCAAGGTTTCTATTCTTAACGTCTCCACCTGAATGCTGACTAGTGTACTTATGTGTCTACCTCCTGGATGTGCTGACATTCTCAACCTCCTCTGCAGTTATAAACCTGTTTATTCATGCAACTGATTTTCCTCAAAGTACGCTGCTGGTTTGCCCCTTTCTTGATTTCCTCTGCAATAGTTAATTTGGGAATGAACCCGGCTGGTGATCCCAACCTTTTGGAGCCACAGCACATATTTCTCATTAGAAAAATCACACGGCACACTACCAAACAAAAATGTCACAAAAAGCATATTGATCATTTTTCCCCATGCACCAGGCATAGCAGAATTGGTTCGGTTTTCCCCAGTATACCTTTTTTTGCTTTCTTCTGGCCACTA
Source organism: Etia nguti (assembly GCA_015106755.1). NCBI lineage: Eukaryota > Metazoa > Chordata > Actinopteri > Cichliformes > Cichlidae > Etia > Etia nguti. The sequence goes on from VUQG01045974.1 coordinate 2,167, forward strand.
CTCATTCTAGGGCCTTCATCTGGGTCGGAATTTTCTCCAGGAGCCAGGTCAGACTGACTACTTCTTCTCACAGCATGACTACTACGTAATTTCTCCTTCATCTTCTTCTGTTTTACTGGCACTTGGCAACCCATTTAATTAGAGGAGGTAGTTGTACTGCCCTCTAGTGGATGTAATTGTTCTGCCCGTTACTCACGCCGATCGCTTAGAGTACTAATCAGGTGGAACCAGATAATCTTCCAAGGCACACCTGATCATTTCTCATGTCACAGCTATGTGCCGTGGCACAGTGGTTGGGAAACATTGACATATAGTTACCTATAGTTGATAAGTGTCGTGAATGGGAATGGGAAAAATTCCATATCCAAACCTACCTAGCTCTATGTGAAAAAGTATTTGCCCCCAACGTTGCTATATCACGAATTAACCACAGTTTTTGGAAAGCTGACTTCAGTTTCTCTAGCCAGGCCTGATCACTGAAAGACCCACTGAATCAAGAAATCACTTAAATAGAACCTCTCTGACAAACTGAAGTAGGCTAAAAGATCTCAAAAAGCAGATCTAGATTGTTGCAAATCATGCTACTATCTAAAGAAACAACTGAGAAACAAAGTCACTCACAACTGTCACTCTGAAGAAGGTTACAAAGCCATTTCTAAGGCATTGGGACTCCAGTGAACCACAAGGAGCGCCATTATCCGCAAATGGAGAAAACTTCCCAGGAGTGGTCTTCCTACCAAAATTTCTCAAAGAGTGTATTTGGCAACTCATCCAGGAGGGCAAAAAAGAATCAACAACATCATCTGAAAGCCTCACTTGTCTCAGTTAAGGTCAGAGTTCATGATTCAGCAGTAAGATAGAGACTAGGCAAAGATGGCATCCAAGGCAAAAGCTCCTGCTGACCAAAACTAAGGCAAAAAAGATCATCTGACAGTTGCCATAAAACATCTTAACAAACCTCAGGACTTTAGGAAAAGATATTCTGTGGATTAGACAAAAGGTTTGAGGCTGCATTGCTGCTTCAGGAACTGGACGTCCTGCCGTAATTGAAATCAAACTATGCAAATTAAGCTGAGATCCGCACTGAAATGAATATGCTAGAGGACAGAGGCTGAAGAACAAATTTTGCTTTCCTGTAACAGCCATGAGGTCTTCACGGGTTTAATCCTCTTTCTCCTGACATGGTGGGATCCATGTCTTATAAGGTCAATCAAGTCCGGGGTCTCAAAATGTTATTGTAGGTCTCAGATTAATGATAAATATCTATGTATTCATATATTTAGTAATAACTTACAACACGGGAAGAACAGAATGACAAAGTACTAGTAGGAAAAAAATTATCACCATGCCTCCTTGAGCCTGTTTATTCTGGAAGTTTTTCCTTCCCACTATTTTCAAGTACTCGCTCAAAGGGAGCAGTTTGATTGTTGGGATTTTCTCTGATTATTGTTGTCTTTACCTTATAATATAAAGCACCTTTACTTATCTGTTGTTGTGATTTGGTGCTATTTGGTGAATTGAAATACTGACTCTTGGTTGGGTCCGTTTTTTGTTGTTGATGTTGTTTTGCATGGATCAAAGTCTCAGTTTTCAAAAAGTCTGAAAAGCCAAACACATTAGCTTCTTAAACCTGGATCCTTTCTGATGGCCAACAGGGGGCGACACCTGCGGTTGCAAAAAGGACTACAGCTGTGTGGAAGCTTATGAGGAAACATGGCTCCCTTGCTCTATGACCTTGGTAAACACTTTTCTAATGAGTTTATGTAATGAGTTTATGTTGTAAGTCCCCAGTTTAAACTCTTATTGAATACAGCCTGCCCATTCTCATCACTGGTGCCACTGTTGTGGCTCATTAACATTCAGTGTGTCCTTTGGCATCGGTGCCATGACGCACCAGGTTATAGCATTAGTGAGACCGGGCTGTCACTCCCAACCTGTCATTTTTCACCATGCAGGGTAACTGTTTTTGTATTTTAACTGAAACCATGATCTTTTCCCAGCTGACCGCGCGACTGACAAGTCACTGTGCGAACGTGCAGTGTCCCTCGTTTTCTCAGTCTGATCCACCCCACTTCTGTAACGTACGGGTTTAAAACCAAGGCTTGAAAACTCACAACAGTGTCCCACCATGTCCAGCTGTTGTCTGGTTCCCATCAGGTACATTCTCCTGTAAATCTGGCCCTAACTGCTCTAGATGTGATGATGACACACTACAATTGTTTGTCCTTTGTTTGTGTTTCTCTGGTGGGAAGCAACTGGTATGACTCTGAATAGCTGATGGTCATATATTAGATTTTAGACCACCGCGTTGTACCTAGTCTTTATAATAAAAACCTCCAACCCTCCGACCACTCAGCTAATATTATAAGAAGGCATGACACATTTCCTTCATTTCAATTGCACCAACTGTTTTTACCAGATCTTCCTTTAAAATTCTTAATATCACAAATATACTTTGTAAAGTGCTTTTTGCGGTGTTGTTGATCAGAATGACAGTTAGCATTTTGCTCGTGCAGCTGTGTATAAATCACACTGATTGATCGAGCACACCATGTCTTCATCTGCTTCCGTTTCACGAGCTCATACGTTTAACTCCATGTTTTCCATTGGGGAGTAAACCATTTATTTTTTTCAGTTCATTTAAATTCATAAGAATCGACTGAATGGAAATCTTTTTTCTTTCTTTTTTTCACCTCCTCTTTTTCGACGGGGGGAGTTTTATGGCTAGAAAAACAGAATTTGTGGTTTCGACGGTCGAGGTTTGATGCAAACAGCTTTGGAACCTTTTATGCAACCTGGCGTCCAGGAGACTAAAGAAAATATTTTGCTTTCCACCCTTTTGAGCCTTTTAGCCTCTGCTAGGGGAAAAGGGGAGAGGGGCTGAAAAAGGAAAAAAAAAAACCTCTCTCCAAGGTCAAATGTCCTGAGTGGGATGGCTGCCAGATCTGCTCCATAACCACTTTGCTCACACATAGTTATGCCTAGAACACACACGGTTACACACATACACACATAGGTGGGATGGCATAGGACAAATTGCAGATGCACACAAAGGAAAGTGTGTGTGTGAGCATGTCTTTGTTCAGTATTTATGTTTGTATGTATTGCATATGTATTTAACCTGAAAAGCTTAAAAACACCTATATGTGTAGGAATCCTTTTCAGACCCTTTGTTAGGGATTACTTTAAACAACCAGCGGCGAGATCATCAGATAACTGGAATGCAAAAACACTGCTAAAATCATGTGTCTATATGTGTGTGTCAGAGAAACAAAAACGCCGCAAACACATGCACGTTTCCTCGTCCACAATCGTGCCTTTGTGTGCATGTGAACATGCTGCACTTCCACTGCGCTTTACGCTCACTGAGAAGTATAATCTGTGATTAGCCATGATGTCATACGCACCCACATGCGTGCATACATATACGTACAGTCAGCGGACACACACTCGGCCTCCTGTGTGCAATTAGGATGCAGTGTGGGGCAGCTTAATGCAAAGTGCATTACTTGAGATCAGAGCCTGATTGCGTCCAGAGGTCATTTTTATATGTGGCTCCTGCGGAATGCGCTTGGCCACACTGAGCTGATGTCGGTGGAGGGCAGGGGTAGTGGTTGGACTTCGACTGAAAGCCGATCTTGCATTTATTTCACTTTTTATTTATTCATTAGTTGTTTTCTGATTGATTTGTTTTGCCTCCATCTGTGTCTTCCACAGGCGCGTCTCTTATTCCTCTTTCGGTTACTTCCTGTAAAGGTCACTTTCCTCATCTGTTTTTACTTCCTGGCTTTGTTCTCGATGCCCTAGCCTCATTAGTTTCACCTGTGATCAATTAGTCCTCCTTCTTTACAAATACAAGGTCTTTAATAATCAGGCCCCATCTTATCTTAAAGACCTCACAGTACCATATAACCCCATTAGAGCACTTTGCTCTCAGACTGCTGGCTTCCTTGTGGTTCCTAGAATATTTAAAAGAAGAATGGGAGGGCTTCAGCTTTCAGGCCAGTCTTCTGTGGAACCAGCTCCCGGACGTCACATTTCAATACAGTAGCTTCAGGCTTTTGAAAAGGCGTGTTACTAAAATAAAATTCAACCTCCAACTTTTGGCATTTATTGTCATACAGCAGGAAGCACACCAACACCAACCAACCCTGACAGCAGCTAGCTTCTTTTTATACCTGAGCCTAAGAGAGGATGTGAAAACTAAATACCTACATAAACACCCACCAAAGAAAATAGAATACACAGAATAAATATTGACATATATACAAATTCCTATAAAAAATTCAGAAACACGTAAGCTAAAAAAACCCTACTCATTTCAGTGTGTACTACTTTAACTTGATTCAGTGGTTTAGATGTTAAGCAGGTAAATGATCTCCTCTTACGTTTTTGCCTCACACGTTACTAAAGAGACAAACAGGAAGAATTATTACTGGTGTCTGATATTTTGTATAAGCTAAAGACATTAATACACATTTTTTGTATAATCTGAGTTTATAACACAAATAACAACTACAAAACATGAACTCTTCTGAATAAAGTTTATTTTCCACACAGCTAGGACAGCCAGGCTGCCTCTCTGCTTCTTCAGTCACCCAAAACTGATGCTCCAAAATAACTAAACTCAATGAAGTATCCACAAACAGTAAATGTGTGTAAACATATGATCCCTCTGATCCCTGTGGATTTTCTGTTTTCTATGACAAATGTACAAAAGTAACATGAGAAAATATCTAAATTTAGAAGGAAATACTGCCAACTTCAAGACTTTTAATAGAGCTGTCAGATAAAAAGAGAAATTAAAAAGTACAAATTTTATGAATAAATCTCCAGCAGTAACGTTGTTAGAATGCATCACTGAATTAAAACCTTGTGACAAATACTGTACCTGGATATATTCAGGTGGCTGAGGTTACTTAGCGCCATGCAACATATTCAGTCTAACACCACAAAGTCAATTCCAGTGAATTATCAATTTTCAGCCAATAAATGAAAAGTTAAAGAAAGTAAAGGAGAGATGGGAGAAACACCCTTCAACCATCTGACGAGTGTTGGCATTCCATAACTTGTCCACCAGAGGGCATTCTTCTACGTCCGGGTTTGAAACGCCACAAACACGACAACCAGCTGATCTGAGGAGAGCCACGCAGAGCGCAAACAAGTAATCCAGTTATTTTTAAACTGTGTTGTCATATTATCTCCATAAGAACCCATAAATAACTATACATAAGACATACAAGGGAAATATGTTTATGTTTGCTGTGTTTGAAAGAAAAAAATATCTGCTGATATATCCAATTTTTTAAATCAGTTATCATCTGATACCGATATTTGATCAGTTTATTATTATCGATATCGGTATCAGTATAAGCCAGGCTCTAATTTTGTTTTTCAAAACAAGGTAATTTAACCTTTCCATGCTTTTTCCACAGAGCTATTGCTCAAGCTTCTGTTCACTTTTCCACAGGGACACCTATATGTGGAGATCAGTGACTTTTTTTTTTTTCTCCAAGATGAGCTGCAGGGGTGTCCCTGCTGTGGCGTGTGGTGATTTTTCACCTGACACTCCATCCAAACACTCTGAAGTTGATCTTGCAGCAGGAACATGGTGTGAGTTTTCTCAGGCTGCCGCTGCTCCTGCTGATGGAGAGCTCTGTAAGATGACCCAGGAACCAGCTGGAGCTGCAAATAGATGAGGTGTGTATGTGTGTGTGTGTGGATGGGGGTGTGAGTGTGTGTTGATCCATGACTTCATAATTACCAGTGGTTCTCGGGGGAACATCAGTGTGCTGCTGGTGACCTAAGCAGTGACCTCATCAGTGACATCACGGCTGAACGGGCTCCGCTTCTGCATAGAGGCAAAAAAAAAAAAGGAAATAATGATTGAGTACATGCGGGAGTGTGTGAGCACGTGTGTTCATAGCTCCTGTGTGTGGGCTTACTTTTATATATATGTAGGTGTGCGTACGCATATTTAAAGTCCTTGGGTCATGTGCTTAGATCCGTCAGTGCACTTGTAATGTTCAAAAAAGGGTGTGTATGGTTGTCTGTCAGGCTTTGTTCACACAGCAGCAGTTTAGAACATATTGGGGTGGGGGTGACAGGGGCACACTTTAAACAAAACAGAGGAAAGTTTAATCTGTAGCTACTTTAAAGCTGTTTTTAACTGCAGCTGGCCTATAACCATGGAAAGATTATGAGACAGTGGGCCCATGGAGAGGGACACATACTAGGCTCTCCATCAATCCTGCACAAGAGCAAGAATATCGGACTGAAAGTGACCAACGACAACAAACCTCAGGTCTCCCTGCAGTTACTGCGTGGAGGTTGTGCAAAGTTAGAGCTGCAGTAACCACATTTAGACCAATTCTCACACTATACAAAAAGCTGAACTATTTTAATAACTGCTTTGAGGCCCTTTATAATATGTGCCTTCTATCCTGGTTATGATCCTGTACTTTGCTTGTGTGATAGATATGCAAAAGAAAAAAAAAAGAAATCAGAGAGTGGACAAATACTTTTTCATGGCACTGTAGTTCACTCAGTTTGTGTTCGATATGTTAAATAAAGATTGACCTGAGTAGAAACAAAACACAGTTTTTTATTAAGGGGAAAAAAAGGCTATCCAAAGCTACCTGGCCCTATGCGAAAAAGTAATTGCCGCTTAAATCTAATAACTGGTTGTGCCACCCTTGGCAACAAGAACTGCAATCAAGCATTCGTAATAACTGGCAACGAGTCTTTCACATCACTGTGGAGGAATTTTGGCCAACTCTTATTGGCAGAATTGTTTTAATTCAGTCACAGTGGAGGCTTTTTGAGCATGAAGGTCACACCAAAGCATCCCAATTTGATTTAGTCTTGACTTTGACTAGGCCACTCTTTTTGTATTTTTCAGCCATTCCAAAGTTGGACTTGGTTTGTGTTTCGAATCATTGTCCTGCTTCAGAAGTCCAACTGTGCTTGATCTTCAGGGCACAAACTGATGGCTGAACATTATCCTACAGGATTTTCTGGTAGAGATTAGAATTCATGGTTCCATCAGTAGCGGTAAGTCATCCAGGTCCAACAAAGTGCTCCAGACCATCACACCACCACCATGTTTGACTTTTTATGAAATGCTGAGTTAGTTTTAGGGGACTCAAAACTTCCAGTTCAAGTTTTGTCTCGTCACTCCATCTAATTTTTTTCCAAAAGTCTTGGGGATCATCAAGATGATTCTTGGCAAATGTCAGATGATCCTTTATTGGGTTTTTTTGGTAACCGATGGTTTTCTCCTTGGATCTTTAATGGATTACCATTTTTGCCCAGTCTCTTTCTTATTGTTGAATCATGAACATTGACCTTAACTGAGACAAGTGAGGCCTGGAGTTCTTTAGACGTTGTTCTAGGTTCTTTTGTGACCTCCTGGATGAGTTATCGATGCTCTTTTGGAGTAATTTTGGTCACCAGCCACTCCTGGGAAGTCCTTTTTGCAACCACAGGTGTTGCCCCCTGTTGGCCATCAGAAAGGATCCAGGTTTAAGAAGCTAATGTGTTTGGCTTCCTCACTGTTTTTCTTTATTTGCAGATAATGGCTCTTACTGCTGTTAGCTGGAGTCCCACTGCTTTACTATACAGCAAGTTCATACAAAATTTAAATTTTTAGTCTGTTTCTTTAGATCAATGTGTTGCTTTTTTAAAGATATTTTGGCCGACTTCACGTTGTCAAACAGGTTGATTGATTACTGCCAGACCTAGTGAATCAATGAGGCCTAGTGAACTTGAACTAATTTCTAAAGCATGTTAATAATCAAAGTTAAATCCAAGTTTACTCAGATTAGCTTTGTCTTATATCAATATGTCATTAGTTTTTGCATTAAAAAAATCTAGAAGGTATGGTAGAACTGTAAATGACAAATTTTGTATTTGAAGTTAAAAAGAATCAGACAGTGCTGTTCATTTTGTTTAAATTGCTTTCAACATTTCAACAATTGCCCCTACAGTGAATGTTTCAGCAATTGAGTGTTTCAGTGTCCGCATTTGAACAGACTGTAGAATTCACAGAGTAAAGAAGCATAGCTGCTGCCAGCCTGGGATACACCTGAGGGGACAAGCTCAGCCCAGCGGGAAAATGTCATACCTCTGATGTGTCCCCATGCTCCCGTCGACCCCTCAGATCGTCATGATGCCCGACTGGTCCTAGCAGCCCTTTGAATCTCCCGTGGAACTGCCGGAGGGTGGGATCATATGGTCAAGGTCAGAGGTCAAGAGTCAGAACCCCAGCAGTGAGGAGCTGATTAAACCATCTCTCAATCTCTCTCTAATCCTGACCTCTCAGCTGGACATCGAGAGAAGTCTGAAAAATGAAGTGGGAGTTACTCACTGATACAAGAGCACAGTTATTTGACTTCTGCTTGCTTCACTTTGTTCTAGTATAAGGCAGAAATTAAACACAAAATCCAGACTCCAGACAGAACATTAGAATTACACTGGACCTCCTTTATTACCTTGTACATAGAAATGTACAAGTGGACAAGTCTTCCAAGCAAACTACAGGCAACTGCACCAATCTGCTAGCAACCAAAGCAATTGCACAGAGGTTTTCAGTGCAGCAATGTATAGAACTTTGCAACCAATTTCACGCTCGTGACTGGCACCAACCTCCAGCAACCACTCCCCAACTGGAAAACAACCTTCTCCCTAGCAACACCCAGTTACCAGGGTTTTGCTGATTGGTGCTGTGTAATACTGCAAATTTTAGTATTGATCCGATACCAAGTAAATACAGGGCCAGTATTGCCAGTCCCAATACAATAAAAGTACGGATACTGAGCGAACAGTGTGTCATCACTTATGAGATAGTTTATCATCATTTTGCAAATTCTGAAAAAAAGGTAATGAGCACTAAATCACTGTGATTTTTACTGTAATTAGTTAATACAAACAAACAAACACACAAACAAAAAACTTTTAGCTTTTCGTGTATTCTGAATTTGGATTTTTGGGAGACCTGGAATGTAAATGTGCCTATCTATAAAGCACTTTTGGTCAGCTTCTGTTGTTTAAGTGTGCTTTAGGCTATAAATAAAATAGGCGTGACAGTCACTACAAAAAGGTTCAGACATTTTTCATAGTGCATGTTTGAGGTATATTTTTTAATTTCCAAAAAAGTAATTTATTTTCCACAACTAACTGGGCTCCGTACTGAACTTTGAGGATGAGCAAAGTATCAATCCCATTGTGCTAGACTGGCTAAACATCCCAGTCTAGAACAAAGAAATTAGTTTGCAGATAAATGACACATTGTTACATGATAAAGGTTCCTAGAGGAAACAGCTTTTTTTGAGTAACGTCCTAATTTCTGGAAAAGTGTCAGTTCCCTGCAGTGAAAATCTCCATCACATCAAGATGGCAAATAATGAACTTTCCCCTTGAAATGACTTGTTTTTGTTAAATTTCTCAGACCTTGACATTTCTTGCTCTGCATTTGTAAATGTGATGAATTGTGTTGGTTTTTGTTGTTCTGATGTGCAGTGCAGATTTTGCGAGCCGTAAACAATGACAAAACATCTCTTTTTCTTCCATCAGATTTGCACCCCACATCCCCGCTGAATGTAATTTCTGACATTTGTTTACTTGGTTGACTCACTATACTACACTCACGGCGCTGAACTTGCCTTTTCACATCATTCTGTTGTTATCTGCTCTTTTCTGTTTTCGCCGCTTGTTTTCTTTCTGCTTCCAGTTTCCCATACCTCATTTCTTTTTGTCTTGGCATGTAACCCTTTGCACTTTTCTCCCCAGCCTCTGTCTGTATATACTCTCATGGGTTCATATACTGTACACTGTAGTTTAGAGGCAGCGGGCTCTTGTTGGTCATTAATACACGAGTTAAATGGTCTGTGACTCTTCCTGGCCTGGCGAGGAGGTAGAGATGTATGGATATAGTCGGTGGGCTCTTGACTTCCCCAACAACAGCAGGACTTCAGCTTCATATGTTGGACAGCCATAGCCTTGTTTGCAGAATGTGAAAGGAAGAAGGCAGGAATGGATATGGGTGGAGAGGAAGAGAAGCGTGGTGACATGTATGTTCGGAAAAGTGTCTGGAGGGCAACCCGAGTGAATGCGGTCTATTTAGCTCAGCTGCTGCTTGCCCTTTCTCGGTGCATCGCTGGTTCAAGCCCAGGTTTGACTGCTGCCCTCGGAGACACTGTGGTTTCAGAGATTTACACTTAGCATAATTATGGACTCCAAAGACGATGTATTTACACCAGCCTTGCATCTGAAGGAACCGTGGTCAGCTTTGGCAGCGGGGACTGTGGCAATTACTGCTGTTTCCCGATGAAAAATTTGCAATAACTTTGCTTCCACCTTCAGCAAACTTCAACAAACTTCTGAGACAACAAATCAACTGACCATTCCGCTTCCATTTTCCAGGCCACCTAGGAGGAGAAGCAACCTCCCCCACTCCCGACTCCCGAGACAAAACAAAAACTCTACTTGTTTGCTGCGCTCGCGCAACGTTTTTTCGGTTCCCACCACAAGCCGCTGACGCTCGGGTTTCGCGTGTCACCCTGGGGTGCCGTGGAAAAAACTCGAGGAAGAGAGCACCCGTCGTTAGTCCTCGTCATTCCTGATCGAAATAGCATTCTGCATCAAAAAACAAATTAAATATAAACTCAAGTAGTGGCGGCACCACCCACGGTACGCACACACACCGACCTCCTTCAGTAAACAGACGAGGCTTTTAGCCGGGGCCCCGGTGGTCCGACTTGTGGTCCCACCTTGCAGCAGGGCAATGCTAGCATCCATTTGAAATCCAAACCTGTCTGAGGAGAGGGATGCTACACCCTTTTCAGCCCTGGCTGTGGACCAAGGAGCATAAAAGAAGGTCCGAACCTGAGATTTTTACAAATGCTGGGTAGGAAGAAGAATCTCAAGTGGGGTGGTGGGAAAGGGATAAAAGTCTTTGCAGCAAAAAAGAGTAGAATAGTGTTAGAAAAGAACTGTAAAGCTCAAATTAAAAATTATATGCATTTTAAGGTGGTAAAAAAAAATTGTCATCAGAGAAGAGTCGGATTCAACAGAGAAGCCTCGCTGGTCAGCTCACTTGGCCTATGAAAGAAGCTATTCAAGGCCATGGGTGGCGACAGGTCTGGCACACAGCTCGTGAAAAAACGAAAACGGCGCTTGATTTGGAGACCGCAGAGCACAAACAGGGAAGCCAAAAAAGTTTTTCAGCAAACATTTTTTTTTCTGGAACCCCCTACTCGTTTTTGTGGTGGGATATGGAATGGCTGAGTCAGCATCTTTTTTTTTTTCCTGCTCTACTTTTATGGAATTTTCTTATCTTCTCCCCAAAATGTAAAATGGAATTTGGCACAAATTTAGCATGCCGCAACCCCCGTAACCTTTTATCTGTATACAATCAAATCTCTATTTGCTTCCCGCACACGTTATTTTTCCATGCCTTGAGAGCATCTGTCACTCAGGATACAAAAAGTAGCTCCAATATATGTGGTGGGCTTTGTGTCAGAAACTGTGCGCACATTAACATCGCCATGCGTGCATGTGTAAGCACAGCCGTCCATGCATTTTTATCAGGCGGACACCTGTGGCAGACAAAGATGGCCTTATATCCCCGCTGCGGGATGGCACTGTCCTTCAGCAGAGTCCCAGCTGCACAGCATTCACTCTGCTCTTGTATTCAAGCTTTTTGCCCATAAGGCAAGATGAATGGTTGTCGTGACGACACAAGATGCCCCCTACACTTACAGAATGTGTTTGGTATGGTGCTGCAGAGCGTAACAGTCAATCACAAAACAAAGTTGTCAAAAATTGTTATTAAATGTAATCTGCAAAGACAACTTTATGCATTTTCTCTTCATCTGTTCTCATATTATTTCTTTTGTGGCTTTTCTCCCTTCTTTCTGTCTGTTCTTCCAGCTCTCTTTATCTCCCTTATCTCGAGATTGATACAAGTCAAGGAAAAAACAAAGGAGCTGTCAGAGCAAGCGTCAGGCCAGAACCCCCACCCATCTCCATCACTAACCTCCACACAACAAGCTCTTTATAGTCGCCATGGCTGATAGTCAAACAGCTGTGTGTTTGTGGTGTAGGGGGTGTGAATGTGCATATAGGCTGGGGGGTGTGGGGGGAAGGAGGCTTCAGTAGAACTTAGAAGTGACAAGTTTTCAGATTGTCTGTGATTTGACGTGAATTGTGTGAATTTGTTTGTGTTTCTGCTGTTAGACAGTCTTGTTAGAGTAGGACACGGGGCAGATTAATTTGGTCTATGTTAGTCCTAAAAATAAAAAGGCATCATATTTATTATTAAGTCCAATGTCCAGACTTTTCAAAGGTAACAAATAACAGAAGGGTTATGAGTAGATTCAATGCAGCTTCCCAAAATGCAAATGTGGCATTTACAGTATTTCAAACCCTGCATGGTTTACCAGCTTACAGGCCTTTGTTATGACCCATAGATCACAAGCATAGTGTTTCATGTTTTACTGAATTTAGCTTGATGCTGATTCTGTAAAGTGTACTTCCCATTTGAGAGAAAAAGGATGGGCCTATTTTGTGATTGGCAACAACATACAAAAAATAGGATATCAGGACGGGAGCAAACACTTTCTCACACCACTTATAGTCGCTTGCAATTTTTATGGCGCTATTGACATATATATAATTTGTATTGATGAATACATGGCTAAAATCTTAATATTTCAGTATCTCTCAGGATGATATTTACATTCTCATGACTTTATTCATATTTGTCTTTGTTTTGTCTGAGGTTTTTATATAGTGCTAATGTTGATAACACTACAATAATACAAAAATAGATAGTCTGTCCAAAGGTTCTGCAGATAACTTCTTTACTAACGTTGATCTTTACACCAATCCTGAGCCATAATGCTTAAAAGCTGAAAGCTATGTTTTTGTCATATTAGTCTTTAAAACTGGAATTCATGGAATAATCGCTGCAATCACAGAACACAAAGCCACAGAGAACTGCTGCAGTGAAAATAAGCTCAGATTTACTTTTTAATCAAGATAAAACAATACACCAGTTGTCTTGATGCATTCTCAATCATCCAGGTAAGTAAATGCGTCCAGATGAACAGAATCAACTTTTTGGGGAATACACCAGTTGAATAGAATAAAATAGCCCTAATTATACATGTGCAATAAATTTGTAGATAGAGAAAAGTCCATTAAGCTTTTTTTCTTAGTTTTGTTTCGCTACAACTGCAATTAGATGGCACCTCAAGAATCTCAAGGCAATAATAGTTCTGCATGGTAGAATTTTATCTTCCCTATCCTTTAACACTGAGTCCTGCTTATCTTTAGTAAACAACAAACGAGGAAGAAAAAATGAACGACCCTATACCATCATTTGTCCACAATTTGATTGAGTTAATTATTTCATTTGTTCAAGTATATGAAGACACTTTAAAGAATGGCTCCAAAGCAGTGTTGGCATGCCATTGAACATTTATATAGCATTTATACAACTGACAGAATGCCGTATTTGTCAGAAATATAAAATAATGAAAAAACAAATTGACATAGCATGAAACGAAATGAATGTCTTTACTGATCGTACTGTGTTACTGCCAAAAGTAAAAGTAAAGCTAAACATCAGAGGGATTGCTGAGAAAAATAGAATAAGCATCTACTGCTCATTTACTGCTGAAAGTTGTTCAGACGTGTGAAAGCTGAACACAAGTAGACAACTTGATGGAAATCTCTTGGGCCAAAAAAATAAATTACAGCACTTCATCACGAAATAATCGTTGGAAAACTCCAAACAGTGCAGATTAACATGAACTAACATAAGTAAATCCACAGGATCATTTTTTTATTTCTTGACCTCTCATGTGTCATCTGGGCAAACGTCATGCTGCTTGCTAGTTCATGCTGCACTTTGCCACTTTGTAAATGGAGAGGGAGAGTGATGGAAAGAGGCAGTTTTTGTAAAAGAACAACACTGACAATAAAATGAGGTGTTTGAAAGTGATAAAATAGAGAGGCCGAGTGAGCCATCCATTAAGAGTGACCGTTTCTGTTTGGAAACTTCTCCCTGGCAGCGTATTCGTCCCAATCATCGAGCTCTAATGTAATCACTTTACGAGGCCAAAGCATAATGAATATAGTGTTTAGGTGTGCAGATCCAATCCTGGCCCCTGGTCCTCGAGAGGAAAGTGTACATTTCTGTGGCATCCTGTATTTATTTGAAATACCCTCTGTCTGGTCTCGTAATACAGACACAGGCAAGTGGGCATAGAAACCTTTTTCTATTCCATCCATTTTCATGATGCGGTCTCGCATTAATGGCACTCTCCATATGTTTTTAAGAAATAAAGCAGTAAAAGCTGCTCCGCTCTGCCTTTACTCAATTTGTCTTTTGTTTTAGGAAAAGCATACAGTTTGTTGCCATTTTTAGGTTAAGGTATACAATTTGTCTCCATTTTATTGGAGTGGTATATTTAAGCTGCATGGGTCTTGTGTCGTGGCCAGCTTGTTGGTTTCAAATGACTGTCAGTCAGCACACAGTTTGGGTATGAGGACAGCATTAAGTGCTATACACTGGTTAACAGCAGTATTTATTCTGTTAATCATGTAACAATTTATTGGCGTTAACCACTATGTTACAGCATACACTACGTTGTTTAGTTTAGGGCTCAAATACCTGGGACTGTCCTCTTTTTGGTCTTAGCTAAAGAAGCTTCTCGGATGAGAGGTGAAATGTTTTCTTTTCTTTCTATGCTCCTTAAATCATCAACTACAGTTATGTAACATTAAAGTGATTTACATATCAGTAACTGTAACCAATAATAATCACATATATAATTCAAAAGTGTAATAACACATGAGTGTAATTACTTTAGGTAAATATATTTGAATATACAACCTGTGAACTATAAAGCTACTTAAGTAGGATTATAACTTTTAAAGTCTAAATACTTTTTTCCACTTTACGAAACAATAATCCATCACAAGACAATCTTTAAATTCTTATGCAGCTCCACTTTTCATAAAAATGCAAGAGTATGCCACCGCATTTAAAAAATCCCAGAAATGGCCCTGACTGAGATACTACATTCATTTTTTATTATCATTTTTTAAAAGAAATTACTTTTTGAAAATCAAAATTCGTTTGAGCTCAATACAAGTGTTTTTGTTGCAGTACAAGATTTTACAGAGTATGATGCACTGATGAAGATTAAACAGTATTTATGCTGAACTCAGCCTTAAACATATTTAGTGTAAAATTTGAAATATTAAAGTATTTGTACTTTTTTATATATGTACAATTTGCTTACACACATGTATGCAGAATAATAGACTGTTTTAATTCGGTCCCATTTGTCTTGTCTTCTTGCTGTGCAGCCCAAAACACAAATACACAACAGAAACTCTAATAAAACACAACTGTACTCGTGGAGTTATATGGAGTCTATCTGAAGTCATCCCGGCGTTGTTTTAGAGGAAAGGTCAGTAGTGTCGACAGTGTGGTGAAAGGATCAACAAACACTAAGAATCCTCTCTCACACGCTTCACCTCTTCAGTCTAACACACAGAGTATATCCATGGATATACTCTGTGTGTTAGACTGAAGAGGTGAAGCGTGTGAGAGAGGATTCTTAGTGTTTGTTGATCCTTTCACCACACTGTCGACAC
>VUQG01045974.1:20098-31106 GCA_015106755.1 Etia nguti
CCAAAAGGCTGTAAGAAACAGAAAACTATATTTCTGAAAAAAAAAAAAAAAAGAATGGATATATGCACTACAGTAACATTTAGGGCCAAGGTTCATAACTGCTCCAAAAACGTAACAACTTTGTTACAATGCTTTGATGTCACAAACATAGAGCAGCCAAGCCAGGTCAATTTTAACAATAAGAGATCTGGATAATATTTATTTTGAGGCTGAAGAAGCTGAAAATTACATAGCACTTAATTCAAACGTTCAACTGCTCATTAACGCAAGTATCTAATCAGCCAATCACATAGAGGCAAGTCAATTCATTTCGACATGTAGACATGGTCAAGATGACCTGCTGAAGTTCAACCCGAACATCGGAATGGAGAAGAAAATATTTTAAAGGAATTAAAACTTGACATACGAAAGTACGCTGATTTCAGTATGTCAAAAACTACTGATCTAACGCATTTTCCACACAACCACATCTAGAGTTTACAGAGAATGGTCTGAAAAAGAGAAAATATCCAGTGAGCGTCAGTTCTCTGTATGAAAATGCTTTGTGGATGGGCAGACTACCACTGAGTGCCACACCTGTCACCTAAGAACAGAAATCCGAGTCTAATATTTGCACAGGCTCACCAAAATTGGACAATAGAAAATTGGAAAATCGTTGCCCAATGAGCCTCAGTTTGGGCTGTGACATTTGGATGGTTTGGATGAATTTATGTTGACAACAAGAGAGCAAAGATCAATCCTATCTCGTATCAGTTCAGGTTGTTGGTGGTGATATTTTTGTGGCACACTTTGCTAAATTGGTCCCAAATGGCCGTGCACGGCCTATCTGAGTGTTGTTTCTAACCATGTCCATCCTTATTTTAATCTAGTATCTTGATGAATCTGTGCCACGAGTTATGAAGTTCAAAAGACAAAAGGGGGTCCAACCCAGTAGTAACAAGGTCTTCCTAATAAAGTGAGTCTATATTTGTATATAGCACAACCTTTTAATTTTGCATAAGGTTGTGGGCATTAAAGGCTTCAACAACATAGCAGAAGGAGCTATGTGAGAAATAAATATCTGGTGTGTAAGTAGCCAATAATAAATAGTTGTTTTTTCTGCATTTGATCATAGTGTCAATGATTTCTATTACATACTAGGATGTAACAACATCCAGTTGTGATTGGCTCCAGCACCCCCACAGACCTGACTTGAATAACTGCTAAAGAGACTGAATGAATTAAGGATATAACAAAGTCAGCCATGGCTGTTTAGAGCGATTTAAAGGAATGACATCTGCATGACAAGATTAATGTACATGCTGGAATAAAAATAAATGTGTGTTATACATGGAAATGTATGTATCATTAATCATATGCTGACAAACTACAAGTGCATTGACACATAATAAGGAAAAGAAAGGTTTTATAATAAAGTTTTCTACACAACAGAGAACAAACACACACACACCCAAGAAACACCAGGTGAGATCAAGATACGTTATAACTAAGATCAAAAACTCCAAACAGTGGGTTGTATTTATTGGTTTAATACAATATGGGTCAAATAATCTATATGAATTAATGAAAAATGTGACACACGGATTTAAAGAGCAGTTGTTTTGTTTTAACAAGGTAGGATGAAAAACATGCATCCTGGTTAACTGGCACTTCTAAATTTGCTGTAGGTGCGAATGTGAATGTGAATGGTTGCCTGCACTTAATAATTCATCACATTTATTTTTTTACAAGTAGGTATTTATCACACATAGTAACTTTTGCTTAATAGAAGTAATACATCTGATGTCAGGGTTTGGTCAGTTCAGTCCTTAGCACTGATTATTAGGTAACAGACTTATGGTGTTGAATTTAAGCTTACTACTTTTTTATAAGTTTTGCTAGTTTTAAAAAAAAAAATCTGGCAGACTTTACAAACTTTTCCACCTTGCTCAGTGCAAGATGATATATAACAGAAAAAAGCAAAGAAATAAACTAGTGGAGCGTAATATTAATGAACAGTCTTTTTCATAAAGAGTTGATGAAGGCGTTTTTCCCGCCATCCTGATTACACCAATACATTACAATGCTGCCACAGAGGGGATGTAATGTGTTATTTTACAAAGCTCGTGCTTATGTGTATAAATGGATGCCATAAACGTGGCTATTTCATCCTTAATTCCATGACGGGAGAGGTCTGCTAAGATATTGATGGGAGTGAAGCCGTTCATTACAGCTTAACCACTACTTCCCTGTCAGAATTAATATTCCAACACTTCCTGTGTTACAGAAGC
The DNA here is from genome assembly GCA_015106755.1 of Etia nguti. NCBI lineage: Eukaryota > Metazoa > Chordata > Actinopteri > Cichliformes > Cichlidae > Etia > Etia nguti. The sequence continues at coordinate 22,369 of VUQG01045974.1, forward strand.
CTCTGTGCAGGATTGTTTTCCTATACCCTGGAGTTGAGACCTACAAAAATTATTGAAAATTGTGGTCTGGCTATTTATATCATAAAATGATAGATTGTAGGCTGAAGGAGTAGAAGGAGTTTAGCTGTGAGTCACTGCTCACATAGATGATGTTTCTTAAAAACCTTTATTCATTTAAGAAAGATTTGGCGAGTGTGCATTCACTGTTTTGGTATGACTCATCCACTTGTAGAGGCAAGGGTGCATTTTTTTTTCTTACTTGCTTGAATTTGGAGGCTAAATGTTCAAGGACACCCACTTTGATGATTGAAAAATGGTGAATGGTAAACTTAAGCCAAATTTCTTTGGCTGAAGCACATTTGGGGATTAAATTTTCCGTCGTTGCCACCTACAGACTTTGTGTTAACATTGACAGGCTGGCATGTACAGTCACCTGAAAAAGAAATTAATTTGGTTCCAAGGTTTTAAATATCAGCAAATAACAAAAAAAAGAACATAGAAGTGTGTAAAAAAAAAAACTAAGTACAACCAATGATTCTGTAGCCTGTAGAAATATCTTTAGCAGCAATAACTTGATGTAATATTTTCTGTACCACTTTATCAGTCTTTCACATGATGGGAAGAATTTTGGCTCTCTCTTTTTTACAGTGTTACTTCAGTTCATTGAGGTTTGCAGGCATTTTATTTATGCACAGCTCTCTTAAGATCCCAGCTCAGTATTTCAATCCAGTTGTCTCCTAGACTCTATCTGGGCCATTGCAACGTCTTTCAGTTGCTGCTGTGATCAGACAAACTTTAGCTGTCAAAGAGATGGCTTCACATCTGAGGAGTTCATAGTCGACTCAGTGGCTGCAGGGTGTCGAGTTCCTGTGGCTGTAAAACCAGCCAAAATCATCACCCCTCCACCACTGTGCCTGACAGTTGGTATGAGATTTTGTGACATGCTGTGCTTGGTTTTCACTAACCTTATGGCCAGACACCTCCACTTTGTTATTATCTGTCCAAAGGACATTGTTCCAGAAGTCTTTTGGTTTGTTGAGATGGAACTTTGTCAACCAGTTAAGTAAGAGTAAGGTAGGTAAGGAGAGTGATAATAATAATTTTAAAAAAAGGCCAAATGACTGAAATGCCAACATGAGCAAGGCTGTTATTATCACAACTTACTTATATATATGGTATTTACAGCATGTAAAGCCAACTAATGAGAGCCAAAATGAGACAAATCAAGCAACAGTATCAGAATGCAGTAATCATAACTTCTCATCAATAACTGAAATTTCACCTGTTTTTGGAGCTATATATCCAGATCTAGAAATATTCAAATAAATATGTCCCCCGATAACTGGCACTAAAATATCTCTTATTTCAACAGGTGAGTTACTGGTTTCAGATGATACTCCAAGATCAAAGCGACATAACCAATTCAGTCACAAGCTGATGTGTGATGCCAGGATATGGTTGGCTGCTCTTTTTTTTTTTGACTTTCCCTGTACAGTTTCCCAACATCTTATTCTCCTCTTCCTACTCAGCACTTTGTTGCCCACATTGGCACTTCTCAAGTACGGTCTAATTGTGTATTCCACCCCTCTCCATCTGTGCTGCATTGAAGCAGACCGGGCTATCGCACCCTTCCTAGGGATATCACAGATCTGGTTACTGTGCAAGCAATACCACTCCCTTCACTGGAAATCTACTGGCTGCCCCAAGAGACCTCGCTCTGCACTCCGTGGGCAGCTTGCTAGCCTCGAGATAACACCTCGTAGAGATACTTGAGTCAACCGTGCACTGAGGTATGTTTTCATTCATAGCAATGAGTCTGCATCAAAACTCTTTCTGCAACGAAAGCATTACATTTATTTAGAAAGGTTACCTTCAGTGCAACAAGTAATTCAGTTTAAAGATGTGCAAGACCTTCTCTCCTCTATGAGCTTCACCACCTTTTTCTTTGCTGTGCCCTTTGCCACTGAGGGAAAGGAGGTAATAGCTTTCACTAATTTGGCCCTGGGCTGAGCAGTCAAAGCCATATGCCAAAGTGAATCTGTAAAGCTAACATTAGGCAGCAGATATCTGAGGCCAGCGGCTGTAGGCTTTGACATCCTGTATTACACCTAATTGCCACCAGACATTTCATCGAAGTCTCTGCAAAAATCCCCCGCAACCACCTGCTCCTCGCTCTGTTTACCTTTTAAACCAGGAATAATGTTAGGGGAGAGGAGGGCGCGAGTTCCTCGCTGTTATTTTCTGACACCCGAGCTGAGGATTGGGGAACTGGAATGTCAGTAGAAATTTAAATTTGAGACGTGTTAGGATAGTTAAGGGGTATCCCCCAGTGCATTGTGTTGCAGGGGTACAGTGTATACTTTTCTGATTTATGTGTTTTTTTAAGAGTAATGAGAGAAGGAGAAAACAGGGCAGGGTAATGTGGAGGCATAACCGTAATTAGTTGAATTAGAAGTTTCACAGTCATTTTCATAACACGGGGAAACTTTTAATGCATCTCATAGCGAGAGCAGTGTAAATATATTCTATGGCGATGATGTGGCGAGTCTTACATTCTTAGTAATTTGGTACATTTCGCTGAAGTACCAGTGTCTCATGTGTGCTTGTGCATGAAATTATTCCCCCTTTGCCCTCACTTCTGCTCTCCTTCAGCCATGAAAGAGATGGGAAAATTCCACACCCTTGACAGTGTAATGATGAAATGATATCATTGCACCGTATCCTCTAACACCACTGTGTCAACCTCTAAATAAGTCAAGCGTCGCTCACTCTTTTCAACCAATAAAGTGGACTGCAAATCTCAAACGCCGCTGAGAGCTGTACTGCATGGATATAATAACCTACTTACAAAACAACAGTGTTTACGGACTTTATGACTCCAGGTTGGAAGGAAACCATGAAGTTTTGTTTCGGACCTAATTCAATTTCTCCGTCTGGTACACTTGGATACAAAACTCCACATCCAAGAGGTGACCTAAGTGATCGGATTTGGCTGTTAGCTGTAATGTATTTTGGTCTGAGTGGTTAGTTACAGTGGCAGCCTAGAAAAAAAAAAACACTGGCTTGAATGGAGACTCAGTGTTCTAAAATACTTTCTGTTAATAAAGCAAGTCATTTTTTTTCTGTTTCTACATCCAGTAAATCCACCACCGGTTGTCTGTTATCATTTATTGTAATCAGTGTAATGTAAAATTGAGGCAATACAATATAGGACCTTAAAATGTAAAGGAAAAAATTCTACTATGGAAAATTCACCTTTGTTTTAGCATGTCTCAGGCAAGTTCACCCACAGAACAGAATTCATATGCATGTATTTGTACAACAATGCAGACTTACTGGCATATATTGTATGTTTAATCAGAAACCTAATTAGATTTGTGATAACTCACTTGTGGCACATTTATATACTAGTTCTACGAGGAACCCTTGATCAGTAACAGTCTACACAGTATTATCACCACATGCCAAAGACTGAAAAGTCATACTTTTGCAAGCTGACTGGCTCGATCGCACCTCCAGGTGTGTGTGGCTGCACTAAAAGGAGGCTCCCCCTTCACTGCTTTAAATGAGTAATTTAGAGGTGTGCTGGATGAGAACCCAAGGCATTGTGTTGTTTATTTGCAGTTTATGCATAAGAATGTCTTCCTTCTCTCTCCCGAACCGGTCGCGGCAGATGGCTGCCCCTCCCTGAGCCTGGTTCTGCCGGAGGTTTCTTCCTGTTAAAAGGGAGTTTTTCCTTCCCACTGTCGCCAAAGTGCTTGCTCATAGGGGGTCATATGATTGTTGGGTTTTTCTCTGCATGTATTATTGTAGGGGCTACCTTACAATATGAAGCGCCTTGAGGCGACTGTTGTTGTGATTTGGTGCTGTATAAATAAAATTGAATTGAATTGAATTGAAATTGAATATGTTTAGTAAAGAATAATTTTTGGATATAGTTTTGTGATATACTAAAGACACTGAAGTTAAGACAACAATCACGGGAAAAGCTGAACATCATCTAGAATTCACAGTCTGCATTTTTGGCCAACTTTTCCTGTTCTCCATCACATATTGAAACAATAATGACAGTGTTTGATATGAAAATTCTGGCAAAATTAATTTGAATCAAATTTTATAATGCAAATTAAAAATATAATTTAGAGGTATTTTCCATTTGTTGAAAAAGCTTGTTTTTGTTGCTGTGTGTTCTAGTGTTAGCTATCTAGCAAGTAGCATTATTAATATGTAGCCAGTAGCTACAGTCATGTCCTTTTCCATGATTTTACATTTCTGCCTCATTTTAGCCTCGTGGAAAAAACCGAACACAATATAGTTTATTTGGTGACATAGCTCTTTTTTTTCCTCCCGAGAGTATAATTTTAAAATAAGATTATTATATCCAGTAAATGGAGGCGGATAATCCTGTAATTGCAGTTTGTGGACAAAGTGGTCGCTGTTTGGCAAAGGGGTGTTGGCCTCCTCTGAGTAGGACTAAAGCAGCACACCCAGTCCCAACCCAAATGGAAACGTATATCGACCACAATAGACAGACACAGAACTATGTTCATATTTTACATCTATGAACATTTGTCACTGGGTGTCACATTGTGTGTGTTTGTGGGGAAGGGCGATGCAGGACGGCGAAGGAGATTTACAGCCCTAATCAAAAACTGGCTCGTGGTTGGAAATGTAGCGTGAATGATGTCATGAAACTGTCCCGACTCTGATGCTGTGATTTATCACACGATATGGGAGTCACGAACAAGAGCATCAGTTAAAAAAAAAAAAAAAATCGACGACAAGGACAAATTTTCACAAGCTGTCCTGTGTAGTGTAGGCTGCGTGCATGTCCATCCACATGTCCTTGCCAGAAAAGCAAACAAATGTACATTTGGATATTTTCTTTTTCACCTTGGATGTTACACAAACCTGTTGCCACCAAGATGATGCATCGTGCCGCCAGCCCTCCATCAATATGTTTAATTACCCTTTCTGTGAATTCATTGCACTTGTCTTGTAAATATTTTTGCTGGGAGCCGGGTTGTTATTCCCGCACAAGTTCCACACAGTCCAGGCCTTCCTGAGATGAACCCAAGCATATCCCGTATGTCACTGTGTATCTGTGCTGAGAGGAAGCATGACCAACTGCTCTTTGGCACTTCATTAAACAAAATCTTAAATGCTTGAACCACGAGCCAAGAAGGGACTCCCAGAGAGAGGGAGGGAGGGAGGGTGGTTGTGTGTGATTCTTTGTCTCCTTGTGGAATACACACACTTGGATATTTTGTATAGCTCATTAAAAAAACAACAACAACAAAAAAAACTACTGTGGACTGAATAAATACGTCATAATATGTTTTCATATCAGTGTGAATAATATACAAACATACTCAGACTCCCCTTAAAAATATAACATATCAAAGGTATTGTCCTCCTGTGTAACGTTTTATGTTTTGTGAACGTGTATGTTGTTGTTGGGTCACTGGAATGCATTATCATGCATATCTACAAACAAGCATTCATCACACAGTAACACTAAAGTGCCTGTAACTGATTACTCTCTTATACAATGAGTATATATGTTTTACAAGTAACGTTACAAGTAACGTGTTACTGTAATCTGATTACTTTTTTCAAGTAACGAGTAATGTAAGTGATTACTATTGCAAAAAAAGTAACTGGGTTACTGTTACTTTCCCGTAAGCACGCTGCGTTACTAAACTGTGATTTTGTTTGTGAGAGTGTCTCATGACAATGACGTACGAGCGTGCGACGTCCGTGGCAGCAACAGACGTGTGCAGATCAACAATGGATAATATGGAGTGCGGGAGAGAGTACGACCGTGCAGCGTTTAAAGTACTGACATTACTTTAAGTTGTAGTTCATAAAAAGTGACAAAAACATTAGCTTCTGCTGCACACTCTGCATGGGAAGAAAACTTCTTTCTACAGTGAAAAAAACCCCTAAACTTCTGAGCAAGCACCGAGCATGCCGCCACGGGAATGTGAAATTCACAGAGAAACCCCCGGATCCTCCCACTGACATGACCTCTGCTGCATCAGGCAAACCTCCACCGGCCCCACTCCTGCTAAAGAGGGGAAAATAGATTTAAGAACAACAGGACTTGGTGCCTCTGAATCTTTGATTTTATTTATTTTCTGCTGTGTTTTACTTGCATCTATTTGAAAGAGTGAGTGTAAACACAAAACATTATTATATTTTATATGCTGGAATATGCAGAAAATAGGTTTAAATGTTAAACAAATTTCTTCAAGTCAAAGACTGTCGCATATAATTTAATTTTTGCTTGATGTAATGTGCATAAAATTAAAAGATTAAAAATCATAAAACATTTTTTAGAAAGAGGCTTTCCATTTGATTCAATTTCATATGATGGATTATGAGAAAAAATAGAATTGGGCTGAAAGGTCTATTGCTATATTACCTATTCTGGTTGTGCATCATGTTTTTAAAAAGTGAATAAATGACATGAAAGCATGCATCCATCCTGCCTTTTATCATCAGTTCTAGTTGTTGTTGGTGGTGTAATGGTGTGGATGATATTTTCTCGCCACACTGTTAGTTCTAGCTGAGCATCGTTTAAGTGCCACAGCCTACTTGAGTGTTGTTGCCAAACATTTCCATTCCTTTATTTCACTATATCAGATGTTTCAGTGAGGCTACCAGTTTTTCAAAGCCTAAGAAGTTCTACTGAAAGATAACAGAGTTTATGTGAGAGCAGGTCAGTGCAAAGCCCAAAATAGAACAGGGGAATCCTGACACTTGTACTTAAAGTGTTGAGAAGCACCTCCTCTTGTGCGCGTGTGCGTCACATTTACACATACACACATACACAGAAACAGGAGGCTTGACTATAATAAATGAACTGCCACAGCAGTGCTATTTCAGGTTGGGTCACTGGAATAATACAGGGCTGGAGGCACAGCTGGGGCAGCAATCAGATGTTCCCTTGCGTGTGGCGCTGAACTTGGTTCTGCCTCTCGTCACACACTTGACACACAGACACACACTCTCTGAGACAGGTTAAGAAGAGTCAGAATCCACTTTTAAATCCATGTCTGATTGGGTCTAAAATTCTCTCTCACTCTTTGCGTATTCCCGGAGAAAATTGCTCTTGAAAAAAGAAGATCCAAACCATTCAGTCTGATTCATGAATGTGAAGTATGGGTGATGGAACCTGATGTGTGTTCCACTATCAGATGAGTATTATGTTATTTTAAGCTCTTTCTGTTACATTACAATTTAATGTCAGTAGCCTCTAACTTGATTAACATTTCCAGTGAGTATATTATGGAATCCTTTCATTATTTTAGTCAGGCCAGTAGAAGTAACAAATTCTCTGCACAATGAACTATCTACTATAATAATAAGTAATTATGCAATGATTTGATATCAGTATGCCGTGCTCAGGAAATATCTGTGCTGGTGCACATTTTTTGTATAGCTTATTTAAATATTTTATTGCAAAAAATCTGCTTAGCATCACTGTTACTTATAGTATTATTGGCATGTGCAGTAGGTTCTGTCCATACTGAGCCTGACAGTCCAAATTGGATCATCTGTTTTAATCATCTGAGGTACCCTACCTCAGAAGCACGAGTTGAAAAAAGTTAATGGGTTTTGAAAACAGGGCAAAAAAATTAAGCATAGGAAAAGTTTTCATCTGTTCTTAAAAATATGTTTTACATGTTAGCACTGTGCCACCTAGCAGCATCGCAAACGCACTGTCTTGGCGGTGTACGTGGCAGTGTGGTTTGGCTCCCCTACTCTGACAAGTACTCAGCATCTGTCCTACTCTGCATTGAGTCTCATTTCATAGGGGGTGGGAATGGATGTTCGTATCTGTGTGTGCCTGAGACTGAAAACGTTACGTCCAGATGAACAGAATCAACTTTTTGGGGGGTTCCAACAGCTAACATCCCAAACACCTGGAAGGCAGCACAGGTTCTCTAATGACATGAAGGTGATGCTCAGACGTTTCCATCCACTCATTATGAGCAAATAATGCACTTGTATGGGACCGTAAATACAGAAACCATGAATACAGAAGCCTTCAGGGATAACAGTCCAAATTTTTCCAGCTTTCATATAATTCAGGTGTACCCAGCACATTTTAACTCACGGGCCACAAGCAGTCCATAGGGAAGATTTGGAAGCAGGTCAGCGTTATACATTCAAACAATCAAGCTTTAGACCTGACCCTGCAGATCTGAGGAGAGCAGGAGGGATGCTCCTGCTCTCACAATGCATGTTTGCATTGTTGACTGTGAACCATGTATCTGATCAACACTTTTGCAAGGAACCTTCTAGAACATTTCATTAATCATAGCTATAAGTCTCTGAGAGTTGCTGGCCTGGAAAGCAATACCCTATGGACAGATTGGGAGAGAAAAAAGGTTGAGAGACGATGTATTTATTGGTTGGACACTAGAGATCCGAATGGGTTAAACACAAAATTTACTGGTGCGTGTCTTGCCCTGACCTCTACTGCAGCCACTGACATCAGCCTTTGCAGCTTTGGCCCAGGAATGTGATGGTGCCATTCTGGTGACTGTTTGTTGGCTTGCTTGAAACCATTTTCTCGATTGGGTACCGTGTCAGTGGGAAAAGGGTACACGTACTTTTACTGATTTACTCATATTTCACTTTCATAAAATTAAAATTAAAATTAGAGCTGTTTCTGGTATATTGCATTATTTACACATGTTGCTTGATTAAAATGATTTGAACCCACT